>CAUYPK010044570.1:0-102151 GCA_963574355.1 Loris lydekkerianus
GGAAGTGGGAGCTCTCACCAAGGCCAGTTGGCTTCTGCCCACTCTGCCTTTATAGCTGTCCCCAGTGGTGAGCCATCCATTCATTCATCACCTGGCAGGAAGGTCACAGGCTCCAGGATAAAGGATTTGTAGACAAGTGATGGATGATGAGAGCCCCTGCTCTGCCTCCATTACAGGGCTAAACTTAGGAATCCGTGAGAAACAGGAAGACAAAGCCCCTTGCCAGCTGTGGACAGGTGCAGCATTCAAATGAACGTTCTGGTGACAGAGTGGGTCTTTCTGGACTGCCTCACTCATAATATAACAGGGGGAGGTGCCAAGTCATCACATCTGCACCTTTGCTCTTCAGTCTGAGATTCCTGATTTCCGTTTTTCTGTTCCTCTTCCAGGTCCTCAGAAACAGCAATTTCCATTCTTCCCACCACTCCATAATGTCATTTGATACGTTAGTACCACAGACAGCAGTTATATTTCAGCCTCTCCTTCAGAGGAGCCATTGGAGATTTTGTCTCTCCTGCTGGGAGATTGAAGATTCATGAGCTTTCATGGGGCCCAGGCATAGTGTGGCTCATGCCTATAATCCCAGCACTTGGAAGGCCGAGGTGGGTGGATTGTCTGAGCTCACAGGGTAGAGACCAGCCTGAGTCAGAGCGAGACCTCATCTCTAAAAACAGCCAGGTTTTGTGGCAGGCACCTGTAGTCTTAGCTACTTGGGAGGCTGAGGCAAGAGGATTGCTTAAGCTCAGGAGTTTGACGTTGCTGTGAGCTATGATGCCATGGTACTCTACTGAGGGTGATGAAATGAGACTCCGTCAAAAAAAAAAAAAAAAAAAAAAAGAAAGAAAGAAAGAAAGAAAGAAAACAGCTTTCATAGGAACACCAGATTTGGGTGAATTCAACTGTATTAACTAACTTTAGGTAAAATAGGAATTCACTCATCCAACAAGCTTGGAGGAACAAAAGAGATGAGACAATGCAAAGCTGGAGAGAGATACGGTGAATCTTCATCTTTATTTCTATCTTGTGAAGAAAGATGGAGTGAACCTCCATCAGCTGAGTTACCAGATCATGAGTCTCCTCCCAGTCAGGCATCCCACATCCCTAGAACCTTAGGATAGAAGTGTCACCCACTTTCCCCACGTCCTCTACACAATGAAGATAGTGTCCTACTTCCCTTTGCTATCATTCATTCATTTCACTCATTCATTCCTCCAGCAGACATCCACTGAGCAGACACCGTGTTCCCTGCACAGTTTTAAGAGGGGATGGGGCTCCAGATTCTGCTGGGATAAGAGTAAATGTACAAAATTGTTGTAAGCATACAAAATTGTGTTAATGTCAGAAGGACAATGACCTGGCCCAGCACACAGAAAATTACATAGAGCAGTACAATTTGGAGGTGCTGGGTGGGGTGTGTCATGAGGATAACATGTCAGCATGTAACCAGAAAAGCCCCAGCTCAGGGAATAAAGTCTTAACAAGATGAGCAACAGCTGGTCATGCAGACACCAGGAGAGACTCATCCCAGCACAGACAGACACAGAGACAGACTTCAAAGGTCCTAAAATTATTCAGAGAGCTGACGACCCAAGGTGGGGAGTCCACATAGAGTGGAACCTCTTGGCCACTTGTAGATGCAACATGAAAACAGCCAGGGAGATGGGCGGGGCGGGTACCTACACCTGGTTACTTGCTGTGCGGAGGGGGAGGCAGCAGTCTCCTTCACATCCCAATTTTCTGACACCACAGTGTTCAACGTAAACTGAGGAACAATAAAACTTTAAAACATTTATATGAGCAAGAAGCAATTTATGAATTGGGAAACACAAACCAAAAGAGGTTTAATGTTCTCATGACTAGCAACAGAGGCAAGTATCTACTGGCAAAATGTGGAAGCTAGAAAAGTTGATTGATTGCAAATCAAAATTGTCCTTTTTAGTTCATCATGTCAGAAAGTCTCTAGTTACATAATCATATATGAATAGGTTGATTATGATTTGGGTGAGGTTAAGTTTCATTTCTTTACCAGAATTGACCCAAGTTAAGTTTTTTTGTTTTTTTGTTTGTTTGTTTGTTTGTTTTATTATAGATAAAAATATGCACCATAGATGTGGCCCAATCCATTACCCTCCTTCCACTCAAACCTCCCCCCTCCCTTCCCCTTCCTTGGTCCTTTCCCCATAGTCTTGTGGTATAGCTGGGTTATAGCCTTCATGTGAAAGCTATAGAGAGTCACAATAGCAGCTGACAATGGAATTGGATTGAGAAAAAATTACAGCGGAAAACAGGACATACTTCAGTTAGCCATAAAATGACACATTTTAAATATATATATATATATATATATATATATATATATATATATATGTATGTATATAATTTCTATAAATCAAGTGTGAACAAAGAAACTGCAGAAGCCAAAAAGGGGGGTGGTGGTGAAGGGAAAGCAACCTTCACTGGAAATAATAACTAACTTTATGTGCTGAAAAGCAGAAAGAAAAACAAATTCACTTAGATATGAGAAATATCAAAATCTAGAGATCAGCAACTACATAAGCTGTGGCCATATACTGCACATTGAAAAGCACCTTTATTTGTGTGCTCTGAAATCATAGCAGCAAGCTGAGGTCAGAATAATAACCTTGAGATTATAGAGGGTACATACGGGCCACTGAAGTAGTTTTGGAATGAACATTTTCCAGAAGTGCTAAAATCATGTTCTGTGTAACTGGCCTGTTTTCAATGCTGTTATGTCTCAAGGAATAGGAGGGACTAAGAACAGGGAGAGAGGCCGAGCAGTGGCCAGTTGGTGGAGCCGTCAGAACACACACAACATTTATTGATTAAGTCTGTGGCACTCCAAAACAATCACAATAGTATCAAAGATCACTGATCAAAAGTCAGCATAACGGATAGAATAACAATGAAAAAGTTTGAAATATTGAGATAATTACCAAAACGTGACACAGGGACACAAAGTGAGCTGAGAAAATGGCTCTAATAGACTTGTTCAGTGTAAGGTTGCCACAGAGCTTCAACTTGAGCAAAACAGCCTATCTGCAAAGTGCAATAAAGAGAAACACAGTGTAACAAGGTATGCCTGTGTGTGTAAGAACTCTGGTGATAAAAACTCCCTGGAACAATTGCCCCAGGCATGGTAAACAGCAAATGATAAAAGATTTACATTTTAAGACTATTTCCCAAAGTTATTGCAGAATTTCTTTCTCAATGGGAATGCTTGATAAATTTTGGAACTAAGATATGAATTGTATTAATTGAATGTGAATATCAGTGTTTAATTTTCTTCAAAACATTTTAACATCTACTCTGTTCTCCAGGGATTTCTAATCTGTTTGGCGATAGAAACATAGACATATGAGTAACAAGTATGAGACCATTTTAGAGCATCATTGACCCTATCCCCCCCCCAAGAAATACATTCTGAATTTCTGTAGAAAAGATGTCTAAGTTCACCACAGCAGGTGAGTAGGAGATAATAGATACCTATGCGTCTTATATTTATTTTCTACGAGATGGCTCAAATGAGGCATCAAAGGAAAAAGATAAAACAGATGAAGGAAAAGAGAAATCTAATCAGTCCACAGTCTTGTGTATGGCAACCAAGATGTTCTGAAAAACAGAGTTTTATAAACACTAAGTTTGGAAATGGTTGTATTAAAAGATCTTCAAAATAAAGGTTCTGAGAATTCCTGCCAATTGAAAAAACAAAACTGTTTCCTCATGAAAAGTCTATTTACATCCTCAATGAAATAAATTTGTTTAGGTGCACTCCGCCTGAGAAACTTTCCTTAGGAAACTTGAGAGAAAGTCAGTACTTTCAGTACCATTTCTGTAGTTGATTGCTAGAGAAGTTTCTCTGGATGTGTAAAGCCCTAGAACCCAGGAGAAGAGGCCACAGCATTCTCGCCTGAGCGTGAAGCTGGGATTTGGTGTGGCTTTGTTGCCATTAATGATCATTCCTACTCTTACTTCAGGAAAGTAAGAGGGAGGAAATGCAGACTGGATGCTTTCTGTTGGAAGGAAGGGAGGGAGAGAGGCAGGGACAGACAGAAGGATGGAGGGAGAGAGGGAGGAAGGGAGGGAGAGATGGAGGGAGGGAGGAAGGGAGGGAGGGAAAGGATTTAAGAAGGAAGTGCCCTCAAGAGAAACCAGTGTGTGGAGGGCAAGATGAGAGGAGGGGAAGACACCCAGCAAGGGTGCAATTTCCACCAGCCCTGGCCTCATCCCCCCCAGGGGAGCTCTAGAGCATAAATCACATCTCAGAATTTATCCCGACTAGGAGCAAAAGAGCTCACCTTTCACTCTTCCATACTCATGAATCTTTGCTAAAAATCATCCCTAAGGATCTTAAGCCCAATGGCACTTCAAACTCTGCATATATGGGCAAAGTGGCTCCAGTGACAGGCCTCCAAAGAGAGTCAGTGAAAAGGGTATTCAAAGAAAAATCAAACAGAAACCAAGGGAGGAGTAGAGATCAGGGTGTAGGCACAGGCACAGGGGTCCTCAAGCTGTGGCCCGCGGGCCACAGGAGGCAGCGTGATTGTATTTGTTTCTGTTTTGTTTTTTTACTTCAAAATAAGATATGTGCAGTGTGCATAGGAATTTGTTCAAAGTTGTTTTGTTTTGTTTTTTAACTATAGTCTGGACCTCCAACGGTCTGAGGGACAGTGAACTGGCCCCCTGTTTAAAAAGTTTGAGGAAGTCTGCTCAAGAGTGTCTGATAGAAAGGTCATGTGTCAGTCACCACCACCTCTAGGCCATGGTGATCTAGTTCATTTTCCCTCTTTCTTTCACTTTCAACAATATCCATCTCTGCCCTGTGCAATGAATTCAGAATAACCAAGTTAACTCTTCTTCCTCTTAAAGGGGCAAATGCTTTTAGTAGCATTGCTTTGCTTTTATAGTTCCTTGTCTTTGAATGTGGGTGTGATAGCATCTATGCATCAATTTACCTCTCAGTCTTATTTATGTCTAATCTTATGTTTGCATTGTGCAGAAATAGGGAAGGGCTTCTATAGAGAGGCCAGTTCATAGCACCAGAGACAGAGGTTGTCTGGGTGCCCATGAACTCTTTGTCACTTGCTCTGCATCTGAGTGGTTTTCTTCAGAGATGAGTAAATTTCACTTTCCTCCAGTGGAAATGCCATTTGTTCATACTTTAAAAAGTAGCACTGATAGATGATTCATTAGCTTATGTATATTCTAATATGGTCTGAGAGTTTTAAAAAATCACTTTTTCCAGACCTTTGTGGATCTTATGACTCATTTTGGAATATTTTCCCCTTATTTCCATTTTATTACTTGGCTCTAGAATCAAAATTAGAAGCTGACATGAGTATTTTATGCCCCACACCATCTCTTCATTCTCTCATGCCTACTACCCAGTGTCTGCAATTAAATGAAGGCAAATGGAGGATTGCAAAAAGTAATACCATTCAAAATTAAGGAGTTTGGGAAAAGTTGAACTTCCAGTCCATGGAGTCTTTTTATTTATATATAACTCACCTTTTCCTTCACAACCAGGGATAACATTTACTTCACTGGCTTTCACTCTAACATTGCAGACCCTCCTTAAAACAGGTCACATACGTATTTGCATCTGTGCTCCAGGCTTGCTTGCAAATAAATGTTATCAGAAGCTGAACAGCTGGCTCCATTTCCTTCCTTTTCCTCTCCAGTCCACCCCAGTGATGTCTACTAAGGCTTCAAATGTGAGGGAAGCTCCAGAAAGGTGTCACTGTCATCTCTAGAATCTCCTTCCACTGCACTTTCATTGAAGACTGTGCTGTTCTAGCTAATGTTCAGGAATCCGCCCCAAACTGAACACGAGAGGCTGTGAGGTAGCACTAGCAATTCTGGAGTACTCGATCTCTGAAGCTATCTTATATTTCAAGGAGAAGTAAGGAAATAACATCTCTCCAATTTTATGTTACATGCTGTTATCCAAACAATATTAAACCTTGGAGCTTTAGTACTGATTTTAGTGTTTGTTTATGAATCGCCTCTCTTTAGGACAAAAACGTTAGGAGGAATTTGGATATAAACTAGAAAAGATGAAAGAGGGGGTCATAAAATGACAGGCAACATGACTCCACTATCTTCTTCTCCAGCAAAATCTTCACTAAGTGGCAATAATGTGAGGGTTACTTTAGAGCTTTTGTGGAAGAAAGGAAAAAAGCAAAAGAGAATACTCCCATATGTCAAAGGCATGAATAAACTCAGCAAAGGAAATCCCATGTGTGTATGCTTCATGAGTAAGTCCATTCATGGAAAGAGGGAGTCCTCTTCTGAATATATATTATTACAATAGTTTTGGGAGAAATTAGCTATTGCAGTTAAGATTCAAGTGTCGAGTTTGATACAAACTATAGATGTATCCTTTTGCATAAACGTATATTAAAAATGTCTCTGCCAATCAGCTCCTTCCCACCCATTGTGCTTATTTCTTCAGCTCCCACATTGGGTTGGAGAATGTTGAAGAAAATTTATTTCAAACTGTCTTTCAGAGTAATAAAATACTTTTGCTGCTGGCAGCTGTGTTGTAACAAATCTAATTTAAAGAGTGAAAGGATGAAGGAAACTTATTGAGAGGTTATATGATTGAATCATTTGCTTACATATTTCACCAAGGGCAAAGAGAGGGTCTGACTGCTAACAGGGTAGTAAGAGAGATGAAGTCAAGAGAAGGAAAATGTTGAAAAGCCTTGGAGGAAACTCTTGAGTCAGGAGGAAACTCCTGGCAGTGAGTAAGTGAGATGGTGCCAGAAAGTCTGAGAGTATCATCAACACCGAGGAGATGAGATAGAAAGCTAGATTAGTCAGTGTCACAACAGGAGTGTCTGGTAGACATGACCATGTTTAAGGTACAGTTATCTAGTACCAAAGTAGCATTACCTGAGATAGCTACTCAAGCTTAGCCACTTAAATCAATAAACATATATATGAGGCTTTTAAAGGTTGGGAATTTGTGCTGGGCTCAGCTGGGTGGTTCTTCCACTCTCTGTGGAGCTCTACACCTACACCTATTATACTAATTTCTTGGCAATTATGCCCTGCTATGGGCTTGGGCAGAACAACTTTCTCCACTTGCTGTTTCTTCCTGGGCTGACTAGGCAACTTGGCTATGTCCTACATGTCTACTACTCTTCAGCAGACTAACCTCAGGTGTTCATGGTAATGATGACATTTCAAGAGAGCAAGCTCCAATATAGAAGTCCATTCCAAGCCTCTGATTGCATCATGTGTGCTAACACCCTACTGGACAAAGTAAGTCATGTGGCTGAGCCCAGAGTCAAGGGGCAGAGCAGGTTTCCCATGGGGGGAAATTACCATATTGCAACATCACCTGGCAAAGGGATGGGGACAAGGAAGGGACAGAACCAGGTTATCTTTGCATTCTACAACATTAGTAAGTCTAGGCTGATATTGATTTGTGATTTCTGCATTATCAGAACTTCATAAACAAAATGGTGATCAGGATCTGCTCATGCTCACAATAAAGTGGAGTGACCAGGGAATCTGCTGAATGAAAGAATGTTTTAACCACTGGTGTACAGAACAATGATACCAACTCTAAACAGGAGTACACGTCAATCTGTTTCCTTGGGGGTACCCTTAAATAGAGTGTTCCATGTTTGTTGTTTAACACTTGTTTGACACTTTCATATGTGACATGTGTCTCACAACAATAATTAAGCAGTGCTATGATTATTTCCACTTGTTATGGAGGTGGTAGAGATGACAGATGTATTCCAGCAACACCAAACAAAGTAACTGAAATCTGGAAAGTTTCAACAGACCCCTGAATATTCAGTTTATATGAGCAAACATGTTTCTGGCTGAATTTCTGTTTATTGAACTGAAGTAAATAAATCAAACAGATGTTTAAGCTACATGTTTTCACAGCTTCAAAGCATATTAAGAATTTTAAAAATATTAATTTATTTACCTTGGATTATAATAGATGCATTACAGCTGATGACCCATAATCAAATTACTTGGAACCTAAATATACAACCCTAGTGAACTTGGGGTGTCATACTGTCTTAACTAAGGTTCTTTCAGAAGCAGATCCTGAGACAAGAATTATAGTGAATATATTTTATTTGGGAGATAATTCCAGGAAACACTGGAAGAGAGAAAGGGCAGGGAAAGTTAAACTGATGCTTAGCTCCAGTAGAATTAAGCACCAGTTTATTTCTACTGGAATTGCACCAAGAAGCCCACCTCAGAGTAACCACTCCTGAGGGTAAGGGAGTTGAGGTGTTTTACCCTGAACCTTGCAAGTAATTGTGGGATACATACTTTTTGGGTTATGTCAATTTCTTGACACTTATGCCCTGCTATGGGCTTGGGCAGAACAACTTTCTGCAGCTTCAGAGAAAGCCCTCAATAATGATGTTGCCGGATGAAGAGGGTCCAGCTTCCTGTCACTGTCAGCCAACATGCACAGGCAGGGAATACATCCACCAAACTTTGTCAGAAGGCCAGAGATAGAGGAGAACAGTGACAGTAGCCTCTAAGACTTTTCTGTTCTTCCATTTCCAAAAATCACAGTGTTATACATAAAGTCTCAAAGAAAAGACCACATTAACTCTTATTTCAAATAATCAGCACAACTCAGTGACAATCTATTAACACATTTCCAAGTCAGAGTTAAATTTCCTAAACCAATCTCCCTAAACTATTCAAGATGGGCATCTTTAGTATGGGAGCTAAATTTACAAAAAAATAAGAAGAGGAGACACAGGTGAAGGTCATGTAGGACCTAAAACAACCAGACCAGCTGCATCATATCAGCCCCAGCCTGCTGACTCTGTCTTATTCTCACTACATGTGCTTTCAAGGAGACTGAGATGTGGGTGTTGGAAGTAGACAGTTTTTCCAAAGTGCTAAGGCCCAAGGGATGTGAGTAGAGCCCAGAAAATTTTGTTGCACATACTTAATTAGACCAGAACAAGTTTTCCCCAGTGTGGCAGAGAGGCCTGTTTTCCCAAGCCTTCTTTCTTAAATAAAAACAACAAGGAGAACAAAAGTTAGAGAGAGATAGAGAGACAGAAAGGAGGTGGGGAGGTCAATGTCCACTCAGGAGACAGAACCTAACCGATTATTGGAACAAGGAAAATTGAATCTAAAGAATTCCTAACTATAAAATATTTTCCCAGGCCAATTTCTTCAAGCCTCTTCCCTGCCCTCTCTTCTAGCATTTTTATAGTTTCATGTCTTAAGTTTAAATCTTTTATCCAGTGAGAATCAGTTTTTGTTAGTGGAGAAAGGTGAGGGTCCAGTTTCAGTCTTCTACAGGTTATAAGCCCATTCATCCAGTGCCATTTGTTAAATAGGGAATCTTTCCCCTAATGAATGTGTTTGATAGGTTTATCAAAGATCAAATGACAATAAATGGCTGGGGTCATCTCTTGGTTCTCTATTCTGTTCCATATATCTATCTCTATTTTTATTCCAGTACCATGCTGTTTTGATCACTACTAATTTTTTTTTTTTTTTTTTTTGAGACAGTTTCACTTTGTCACCCCTGGTAGAATGCCCTGGCATCATAGCTCACAGCAACCTCTAACTCTTGGACTCAAGTAATTCTCTTGCCTCAGCTTCCTGAATAGCTGGAACTACATCACCAGCCACAACGCCCAGCTATTTTTAGAGATGGAGTCTTGCTCTAGCTCAGACTGGTCTTGAACTCATGCACTCAGGTGATCCACCCATATCAACCTCCCAAAGTGCTGGGATTACAGGCATAAGCCACTGTGCCCAGCCTAGCAATACCAAAAATATATTACTGATCAAACTAAAAACTTCTTTACAGCCAAGAGCACTGTAAGTAAAGCAAACAGACAGCTTTAAGAATGGGAGAAGATTTTTGAAGGTTATGTCTCTGACAAAGGTCTGACAACTAGAATCCACAGAGAAGTCAAACCAATTAATAAGAAAAGAACAAGTGATCCCATTTCATTGTGGGCAAGAGACTTGAACAGGAACATCTCTGACGATGACAGACGAATGGCCAACAAACACATGAAAAATGCTCAACATCTTTAATCATCAGAGAAATGCAAATCAAAATCACTTTGAGATATCATTTAACTCCAGTAAGATTAGCCCACACCACAAATTCCCAAAATACAGATGCTAGCATGGATGTGGAGAGAAGGGAACACTTATACACTGCTGGTGAGAATGCAAACTAATATGGCCTTTTTTGGAAAGAAGTTTGGAGAATACTCAAGGAACTAAAAATAGACTGACCATTAGATCCTGCAATTCTTCTCCTAGGTATATACCCAGATGATCAAAAATCATTTTACAACAAAGACATTTGCACCAGAATGTTTATTGCAGCCCATTTCATAATTGCCAAGTCACGGAAAAAGCCCAAGTGCCCATTGACCCATGATTAACAAATTGTGGTATATGTAGACCATGGAATACTAGGCAGCCTTAAAAAAGGATGGAGACTTTACATCTTTTGTATTTACCTGGATGGAGCTGGAACATATGCTTTTTAGTAAAGGATCTCAAGAAGGTAAAAAAAAAGTATCCAATGTACTCAATACTATTATGAAACCAATAAATAATCACCTACACATTCATACGAATGATAAAACAAAACTAAGTCCAAAAAGAAGGAGGAAAGAGAAGGGAGGGGGAAGGGGAGGAGGGAGGGGAGGGAAGAAGGAGGGTATCTGGTGTGACCTCAGCTAATTTGCACAATGCAGTGGTACATCTCAAAACTATTAAGAGTAGAATATAAATATCTTACCACAACAAATAAGTAAGGGAGGTGATGGTTATATTGATCAGTTTGATGTAAGCATTCCACATTGTATATCAAATCAGCACATTGTACCCCATAAATGTACACAGTTATGATTATTTTAAAAAATTCCTAACTGGTAGAAGGTTTACTAAAAGAGGTAAATGAGAATTCTAAGGAATACAAGAAGCGGCTACTATCTCTAAGCTGAGCAAGTGTGGCCAGTGATGGAACAAAAAATAAATACCTCCATTCCCAAGGCCAAGTTTCAGGTGAGTCCATCTGTGATACAGTGATACTATGTTTCATAATAATAATTATGTACATATATGTAACTATATAAATATATTGTCTTAGTCCACCTTTTTTAGCACAGAGCTCCTGAAATCCTAGGACTGTCTAGAGAGAGAAGAGTATCTTCTGTATGCTAATGAGATGGCTGATGACTTGGGACCCTGAGGCAGCTTCAGGATGGGGCTGGTCCCCGGGAAGACCGAGGCATGACTGGAGGGTTGTGACTTTTAGCCCTACCCCTCAACCTCTGGGGAGAGAAGGGTTGGAGGTTAAGTTGATCACCAGTGGCCAATGATTTAATCAACCATGCATGTCTACATAATGAAGTTTCAATAAAATCCCACAAGAACTGAGTTTAGGGAGCTTCTGGATAGATAAAAACCAGGAGATGCTGAAAGGGTGGCCTGCCCAGGAGAGGGTATGGAAGCTCCATGGTCCTTCCCACAGCATTTTCCTAACCATTTCTTCCACATGGCCATCCATTTGTGTCCCTTATTATATCTTTTATTAATAAACTGGGTAACATAAGTAAAGTGTTTCCCTAAGTTCTGTTAGCTACTCTAGCAAATTAATCAAACATGGGGGAGGGATCGTGGGAACCTCCTATTTACAACCAGGCCCTCAGAAGTGACAACCTACTATGTGTGACTGGCATCTAATATGGGACCACTCTTGTGGGGCTGAGTCTCAACTGCGGATCTGGTGCTGTCTCCAAGCAGATAGCATCAGAGCAGGATTGGATTGGAGGCCATCCTGCTGGCATCCACTGGAGACTTTCTTGGTGAAAAACCCCTGGGCATCTGGTCACAGAAGAGGTCTGTGATGAATTGAGTGTGTGTGTGAGAGGAGAGTAGGACAAATACTTTTTTCTCTTTGTCTTGCAGACCACCACTCAGAGAGAAGATAAAAAGTACAATTTTTAGCAATAACAGCCATGGAGAAGGTTCCCTGAGTGACCCTCTGACACATGGCATGGTCAGAGCGGGGAAGGATAAAGGGCTGGTACCCTCAGGCTGTGTGCAGGTCCCAATACAACCCACACTAAAGCCACCACATTAATCTTCCTATGTTGAATACTCTTTCCTCCTCCCACTGCTCGTCTTTCAAAGTCTCCGCCAGGAGCTCCCTACTTCCTCAAAACCTGACCAATTCCCCACAGATGTAACTCCTTTCACAAGGCAGGGTTTAATCTTCTCTTTTTGTATACTTACTCTTTTTTATTTCCCTGAATGATAATAATGTCTTCCAATTATTTATCTACTCTTTATGGCTAAAGATCATGTACTTTTCAACACTGTAACTCCTTAGGACAGTCCAGTACCATAGCTACGAGCCACGTGGGGCTATTTGAACACTTGAAATGTGGCTAATGCAAATTGAGATGTTCCATAAGTGTAAAATCCAAACCAGATTTCACTGACTTCGTATGAAAAGAAAAGAATAGAAATATTCCATTAATAACTTCTTTACATTGATTATATGTCAAAATCATGATGATTTGAATGCAATGTGTTAAATAAAATATATACTATATGAAAATTAAGCATCCATTTCTGTTTACCTTGTCTTTAATGTCACTATTGAAATGAAAATTTTTAATGAAAGTTTAAAATTATATGGGTGGCTCACATTTGTGGTTCACTCACATATTTCTCCTGGATGGTGTTCCCTTAGAAATTCCCACATATAAATAAACACTCAAATGTTCAATAAATAAATTAATGCAGGGACCATTTTTGCTAGAGATTCTAACATGTTTGAATTTCATTGCCCAGAATTTTCTTTTTAATTTGGGGACTAATATATGTAATCATCAATTTTTAATTTTATCCAATGTAAATGTAAAATTAAAGAGTCATCCCTTAGAAACATCATTCCTTAAAAAAAAAAAACAAAAAAACAACATTTCAACAGTCAAAAGCAGTAAATGATCTACAATTAAAGGAAACAGTGTCAGCATTATACAATTATTTAAAAATAAACCAAAGACACAGAATATATATTTAAATTTTCAGACGTAAAACTAGTTCAGTATAAAATGTTACTCTGAGTTATGACATAGTGAGCAATTGTTTTCTTGACACAATTGTGTCAAGGTTTTAGGAAGACAAGAGATGGAGCTGCCTGTCTTAGCTTTTCTGGCTCTTGGTTTTGACTCACCATCCTAAAAATTCATTTGGCCTGGGAAGAGCAGTGAAAATGGTATGGACACAGGTAGTGTTAGGTCGATAGCTAGAAATCCCAGCTCTCCTGAGGAAGGAGGACAAGGGCAGGGCCTCTAGGCCCCCATTTTGGTGCCACCCACTTTAATTTTGCCCCAAGTGATTGTTCACACCTGGGGAGGAGGGAACACCCTACCCATCTACCACTTAGAACTTAGTTGCCAACTGTAAAAGGATGTATAAGACTCTCTAGTCCAGCAACAGGTACAATAGAGTCTTAAAGGTGACCCAGAACAGTCATAAGACTAATTATCATGTTATTAGCTTAAATTTTCCTTGCAGTCCACATACCTGGTGGGCCCTCCTAGAGGCTCATGGGAAGTCCACATGCACAGTAAGGCTCTCCTTCCAAGGTGACCTCTGAGCCAGGCCATCTAAAAGAGAACTGCTGGCCAGGGCCATAAACTTTGCCTCTTTGTCTTTTCCTTGCCACAAAAATGTAGGCCCATCTGCAGTCTATGGTGAATCTACTTAACCTGGAAGCCTCTATCTTGCTCTTACTTTGTGAACTCTCCTTCTCAATAAACTTTGTTTCATGTTTGCCTTACATTGGGGTGTCTGATCATTTTTCAACCAACTCCTCTAAGAACTGAGGACCCAGGTAGGCAGCTGCCTGAAAACCCAAAATTTTAGATAGGCAGCAGCCTTGTAACCCAACAGGTAGCACTAACTCAGTCCCTTTAAAATATTCTGAGACAACTCTTTGCTTCCTGGAATAATGAGGCCAAGTGCTCAAGTCACCTGTGTTGTCTCACCAGACACTCAAGTGTTCTCTGGAAAGATGGAGCAGACAGGGAATTTAGCTTTTCAGGCACATAAGAAAGGGGCTGCAGGACTGAGCAGTGAGTGGGCCCTGCCAGGGCAGACACGTGAGAACACATGCAGTGAGAATGAGATGGAGTCAGTGAGGCTGGGACTGAGATGACACAGGTGTCTGGCCGTCTTACGTCCTAAGTGACCTTCACCTCATATCTTTCATCCTTGTTCTGTAAATTTGGCTTTAACCTAAAAGGGTATATCTTGAGTAGTTTAGGGCAATTGATTTAGGAGATTAGCTTTTGAATTGGAATATTGTTATAGGAATCACGGGTTATGTCAATTATTGTTTATTATGAGTCATGGTTATGATGATAACTGTTGTTTAAGATTTGTTAATTATTGTTGTTTAAGATAAAGATTAATGTGGTTCTTGCCTTTAACTTTTATGTATGAAACTGTGATTTTAGAAATGGAAGAACAGAACAGTCTTGGAGAGGCTACTCTCACTGTTGTCCAGAATTACTGGCCTTCTGACGAAGTTTGATGGAGCTTTCCCTATCTCTGCATACTGGCTGACTGTGACAGGTGGCTGGACACTCTTTGTCTTGTAACACATGGCAAAGCAGGAATTTATCTGAAAAAATGCTGTTTCTATGAACATCAGGGAGCCAATGTCTAACTTGGTAAAAATCTTGCCTAATGTTTCATCAATAAACACATGATTACTATTTTGTCTCCAACCACTGCCTCTTATCAATCCAAGGGTTAACATAATCACTGCCTCAGATCCCCTCTATGCTTAGCGGATTATAATTATTTATTTCCTCAACACTCCCAGCATCTGAATGTGGGCTGTCCCCATGGGGAGAGGAGATGGAGGGAGGGAAGAGGAGGCACAGGAGGTAGATAGTTGGTTACAGCTCTTTGGGCTCCCCAGCTGTCAATTTGAGAGGATCAAACTGAGAGGATCTTAGGCTGTTTGAACCAGCAAATTGAGAGGATCTTAGGCTGGTTGAACAAACATTGTCTTCCCGATGGGAAGCTGTGCTTTCCTATCAGAGCTTCTGTTTGCTTCACATATCTCCAGAATGCAAAGACATTTTCTCAAAGCCTCCCTCCAACGAAAGAAGACAAGAATAATAGAAAATTTTTGTTTGTTTTAAATCTATTTTCCAGGAAAGTGTTTGGCTTTGATAATGTCTTTTCTTGCTATTTCTTGCACTGCTTCTGGGATGTTCCTTACTTATAAACATCTGAAAAGTAGAAAGATTTCTTAAAAGGAGAAAAGACCTTTCTTTCTTCTTGGCATTGATCTTAGCAATCCTGTGATGGAATCTAGCAGTGAGTCGTTTACAATGGTTCTGCCCACTGAGATCCAGATTTACAACAATAGCCTCACAGGCTTTTATCTCTTCTTAACCTCTGTGGGTTTAGACAGGTGAGGGTGGTGCCTGCTGGCTGCATGGGCCAACTCCAACCTAAAAGTATTTCTTAAACGATACAAGAGAAAGCTGGCAGGAAAGCCTGCCATCTTGCCACCTGTGTATTTCCTGTAAGTGTATAATTATTTATTAACATAATCAGTACCACGCTTGTACTATGTCTAATTTCCATGCATAAATATGCAAATACACAGATTAAAAATACAGTTAAGACCAATGCTACAATCTACTATCTTTCTTTTATCAAACTGTACTGATGTCCAATCACTCTGGGGACTACTGTGATAAAAATTTTTTACTGTCTTTCTAGTGTACTGAAAAACTGAGGAAGGAGAAACACGATTCAGTTGCTCTACTGGCTCCAGATGTAATTTTGATTTAGTTCTCATCTGCTTCCCTTTTCTTCATTCGAGAAGGATTTCCTCAATACTCCCTGTTAGCATTTTCTTCTGATTATGCCAGAACTGTATTTTTCTTCCTTTTCCTTCTTACTTATATTTTATTTTTTAAAAGAAAAATCTCTTGGTCCAAGTGTTTTTGCCAGAGCCAAAAGAAAATCACCCTGGAATACCTGGGAGTCCTCAAATTTTCTGTCCTTTATAACTGAAACAGATTGATTTTTTTTTTTTCTTTGAATGGCAAAGATTAACCTTTAATCATGTCAGAATCCTCCAACCCATCTTAAACCTTTTTCAAAAACATGTTTCTCTAGGGTTATTCTTTTCCTTCTATTTTTTATATAAAAAATAATATAGGTTTCACACTGAGCTTGCTGACTCTCTTGCAAACATTCAATTTGAGGTACTAAATAGGAGACTTCACCTCTCATTTGTAGATTTTTCGGTTAACCTCTTTGTCCTGATGGTAATCTTTTATGCATTCATACAGCAGAATTCAGTCCAGACTTGGCTGTTTAGAAACCACTCAAATTTGCTTCCATCCCTGGGAGTTTAAGTCTGTCAAAAATACTACAATTTTAGTTACGAGGAGGAAAAAAGCAGACAGACGTCATGTGTGCCTCCCACAGTCTCTGGCTGGAAACCCACTCATGCTCTGAAATAATCTTCTCCCACACGATCTCACTGATTTGTACGAACACAAAGCAAGCTACACTGAGTTATTACAAAACTAAGAGTAGACTCAAGAACATCATGAGTGCCCTTTACTCAAAATTCTGACATTTACTCAAAGAAGCTCATCATACAGTACTTATAAAATAATTTGCAAATATCTGAACTTCAGCTGAATGCCTTGCCTTTCTTTCCAGTTGAGTTTTCCTCACCCTACTCTTACAGCAAAGGATCTAAAAAGAAGCCCTAAGAACATAAGGACGAATATCAACAAACACTTAATTTAGTCTTGGGAAAAAAAGCAGTAAAATAATTCCTAATCCCAGACATTATCTCCATAGAAGGAGAAAAAAGATTAAAATACATGAATTCCAAATTACATTGTTACTCAAAGCATGCATTATTTTCACATTATATTAAAATAATGGTCTATATGAAGAAAGAGACCATTTAAGAGGCTGATTTGGCAGGCAGATGGCTGATATGAGGTATTAGCATGTGGGAGGTGGCCAGAAGGCTGGACCTGTAGATTGAGGATGGCAGCAGATTAGTCAGTAGAGGTAGTCTAAAAGCACCAAATGTTGAGGAATAAAATAGAGTGAGAAATGTCAGAAATGAGGGGGTGTGGTGTGGGTACAGATTTATATAGATAAAATCCAAGAAACCATCTCTTCCTGAATCTTTAAAGAAAAGAGATGATGGAGATGAGAGTAGGGGAGTCAAAGTTTTGGATGATAATCAAAGCTACCATCCAAACCAGGGCACTTTGAAGAGTAAAGTTTAATAATCTTCCATTTCATATTGACTATATCTATGTCCCCCTAGAAGATATATTCAAGTTCTAATCCCCAGTACCTGTGAATATGACCTTTTTTAGAAATAGGGCTTTGCAGATATAATCAAGTTAAGATGAGGTCATACTGAATTATGGTGGGCTCTAAACCTACTGACCTTATATCCTTATAAGAAAAAAAATGAGGCAGAGAGACACAAGGGGAGAGCACATTTTGAAGATGGAGACAAAGATGAGAATGATGTACCTACAAGTGCCAAAGGTTTCTGGCAACTACCAGAAGCTAGGAGAGAAGAATGGGAAAGACTCTCCCTTGAACCTCAGAAAAGAACCAACCCTACCAACATCTAGATTCCAAACATCTAACCACCAGAACTATAGAAGCATAAATTTATGTGGTGGCATTTGGAAACAAATATGCAGAAACAGTAGTTAGAAGCCAGCATGATAGTACCCATACTGGGACACAGTCATCCAAGTCAAAAATGGTTTCAATGTCTCATGTTTGAATAGGAAAGATGGTGACACCATTAGCCATGTTGTGAACCAAGTAAAGTTATAGCTTCTGCAGAAAGATGCTGAGTTTAGTTTTGGACATTGGGACTGAAACATTAAGGGACATTCACCTAACTGGAGTTGCAGGTAGAAGCTCTGGAAAGTTTTACACAAACCAAGTCTGCTGAGGAAAGGCCAACATTTGAGACTTTCTCATGCATGACTGCATTGCTAGTCTAATCCAAGTTTAGCATAGAACTCCTATTTTTCAAAGCATTTTCACATCAATTATCCCCATTTGATTTTAACAGTAACCTTAGGAGGTATAATTATCTTCAATTTATAGATAAGTAGAGTGAGGTTTTGAGAGGCTTAGAAACTTGTCCACAGTTACATAAAGAGCTAAGTCATCAGGAGGGCAAGAAGAGGCACCCAGAACATTTCCTTCCTAATCAGTTTTAATTTCCACCATTGTCATGCCACTTTATTAACGTTCAAATTCAGAATAAAATACATTTTTTGGACAGTACACGGTGAATAAAATAATTGACATTAAGTTCTCGAAGAACAAATAAAACAGTTACCTAAATTAATGTACTTAAAAATAAAAAAGTATGAGGAACTTCTATTAATTATCAAAACTTATCTGAGAGGAAATTTCAAAAGGGTTATGAGTGATAAAAACAGGAATTGAAGAAGATACCAAAATAAAGAACAGCTTGACCAAGACTTTATGTATGACAAAGATGATGGTGGAAACTCAAGTGCCAGTGAGTGTGGCAGTAGAGGGTCAGGACTGAGGGTTGCCAGTGTTGGAAGGCAAAACGAAGGATCTATGAAAGAAGTTACAAAACTGTTGTCCAGTTGGATCCAAAACTGACTTGGATCTGCTCTCCTGGCACAGTAAATCCAGACACTGACACTGAGATTTTGCAGCAAGAGATAAAGGCATTTGTTGCACGGCACCAAGCAAGAAGAGTGGGCAGTTAACGCTGAAGATGGCTTACAGGTAAGGGTTTTGAAAGGAAAGGGGCACACTTAAAGAAAGCAGAAGTTACAGGCAAAATTGCAAATCAATATGTAGAAGTTATAAAGTGGTTTGGCAAAAAAAAAAAAAAAAAAAGTTGGTATACCTTGAAGCAGTGGCTTATAGGTCTTAAGTGGATGAAGAGATTCTTTAATTAAATTGGTTAAGGAAGGAAGGCTTTGTCTAAAAACTTTTGTTCAGCAGAAAGGAATGTTAGGGTGTGATCTAGGGTGAGACCTTCTCCACATCACCCCAGGAAGAAATTTGGAACAAAGGAAAACAACTCATGAACATATGTATGTTAAGGTATTATCTTTTAGTTGACATAGGAACTTACATATGTATGTTAAGGTATTATCTTTTAGTTGACATAGGAACTTGTCACTATGACTTGCTTGGGAGACTACTGTTACTATCTTCTTGCTTATTAAAGATGTTCAACTATTATTCAAGGCTACCTGGGTACCTTCAATTTCCCTTGAAGGAACTCAACATTTTTTATTTAATGGCCATTTTGGCAGGGACTATTTGGTATCTCATTGTGGTTGTCATTTGTATTTCTCTGGTAATTAGTGATGTTGAAGATTTTAAAATATGTTCCTTGACTATTTCTCCGTCTTCTTTTGAAAAAAATCTGTGCAAGTCTTTTGTCCACTTTTTGATGAGGTTATTTGTTTTTTTTTTCTTCTTGATTTGTTTGAGCTCTTTGTAGATTCTGGATCTATTTTGGTGACTTCACTGAAGCCCTGACTTCAGCATTATACAATTCATTCATTAATAAAACACAGTTGAACCCCTTACATCTATTGAAATTTAGAAAAAATAATTTCCTTTATTTCCATGATTAAGGGGCCCTTGCTCCACCTTACTGTTAACTCTCTGAGAATGCAAAATGACAATCAATATAAAAAGTAACAAACATGATATAAATTAGTAAGTGGAGTTTCTGTAAATACACTGAATTCCACATGAAGGTCTTCTAATTTTATGCTTAACTTAATCCAATAATCGAAATTCAGTTTTATTTTGATGTAAAATGCTTGTTAATCTTAAATTCTAGGATCCTGGGGATAGACAGTGTTTCTACCCCAGAGATTGCTTTATTGTACAATGAAGACTTATACGTTGGCCAATTTGTTTAAACTGATAAGGTAGCATGGCTCACCCAAGACCCTTGAGCTGATAACAGATATGACATTAGAAACTCCTTGTTTTTCTCAGCATGGGTAATTTGGAGGAAAAGGAGGGAAAAAAAACAGTAGTCTCTGCTAGGTTCTATTGACAAGTCTTTTCCCATGTGACCTGAGGTATTTTAATGAAGATAAATGGCTCTCATCAGAAGAACAATTTTATATCATCAAATTATGTCAACTAAACCACATTTTATGTTTCCTAATTGTTACATTAAAGAGGGCTGTTAATATAGCAATAACATACTCAAACTGGTCATAAGTCCTGCTTCAACACTCATTTTATTAGAGATAACTCATGAGGCTGAACTAATCACCCATTAATTAATACAGAAAACTCCTTTGAGATGGAACAAGCAAGGTGTTCTCAGAGTAAGTGTAAAGTTGTTTATGGAACCTGTACCCAGGTAGCCTCCTGCTGCGGGCACTTCTCTGACAGAAATTCAGCATTTGCTGTGTATTTATTCAATAGTATCTGCCCTCATTGGGTGGCCTTCTCTCTTTTAACTGCAGAGAACCTAGTGGAGAATTGTGGAGTAATAACTTCCCAGAAAAGGGGATCTGTGGTCAGGAATATATGTCTTTCTTTTCTGAGGTCCAGAAAGAGTCAGGGAGAAAATACCAGGGCAGCAAGTGAAGAACATGGTAGGGGAGGTAACCAACATGAAATAAGAACAGAAAAGGAGTTAGAAAACAAGAAGAAAATAAAAACCAAAGCAGTGATGAAAAAGACATCTGGACAAGACATGGCTGTGTTTATTGAGCTCTGTGCGTACAGGACCCTGGGATAAGGCTGGGAGTGGAGGAAGTAAAAGAGCAAACTTTAGGGTTGGGGTCCCGCATAAGCAGGGTCGATGGGGACAGGTGCCACTTAGGGAATCCCAACCCTGTTATTCTTAAACTAGTCACAAGCTGAGAAATGATGTGTTTTGAGAAAGGCTAAGTGGTTATGGAACAGTATTTGCTAAGATTGTCAAGGGGAGCACAAAAGCATCCCTTCCATCTGTGCCTCGGGGTCCACCACCGGAGAAAAGGGGAGGGAAGGAAAGAGCGAGACCGCCTGCCCCATTCCTGCGTCTGCCTCAACCAAAGGCCCTAACGCTCCCTCAGAGGGTTCCATGTCAGGTTCTGTGCTGCTCAGAAAAAAGATAATAATTTAAAAACACTTTAAAAAACTTCTGTAGAGAAGTGCACCTTTCATATAGACAATATTATTATTATTGGTAGCATTTGTATTATTAATCTTTACCACAAATAACCTTAGGTAACCCAGTTTGTATGAACAAAGACACGATAAAGGCAACCAAGGCGTACGTTTCCTCATCCAGTATTTTTCCTACTCTTCAAAGCTTTCTGAATCTTCCTAAAAATGCTTTCCTTAACCTTTGGGACATAGGAGGAAGAAGTAGAGTTTCTATTTAATTGAGGTACGGTTTATGTTCATTGAAATGCACAGATTTTATGTATGCTGTTTTCATTTTGAAAAATAGAAACACTTCTGGAGCCATTGCCCCAGCTGAGATATAGAACATTTCTATCATCTCTGGAAGTCTTCTCATTACAGTTTCTAGTCAATTGACTGTTGTTTTCATTATAAATCAGCTTTGTCTGTTCTTGACCTTCACATAATAAGAATCACAGACTCCATACACTTAGGTTCTGCTTTCATTCAGCATATTTTGGACATCTATCCCTGTTGTTATTAATATCAGTAATTCACTCATTTTTATTGCTGAGTAGTTTTCCATTTATAAATACGCCACAGTTTGTCTATACGTTTATTTACGTGTTGGTGGACGTTTGCACACTTGATCTTAGCCAAAAGGCCAAGAAGCGATGTGTTGGTGGACGTTTGGATGGTTCGCAGTTTGGAACCACTACAAAGAAAGCTGCTACGAATATTCCTGCAGGGGGAGTCTTTGTATGTACATAGGCATTCATTTCTCCTGTATAAATACTAAGGAACCAGATTACTGGTTCATTTGATAACTATATGTTTAACTTATACAAAATTGCCAAATAGTTTTCCAAGATAGCTGCAGAAGTTTACAATCCCACCACAGAACTCCATGAGAGTTCCAGTTGCATCACAGTCTTGCCAAGACTTACGATTAAGATTGCTTTTAAATTTTGGCCATTACAATGGGTGTAGTGATAGGTCAATAAGGTCTTAATTTTTATTTCCCTAAGGACTAATGACATTTAGCCTCTTTTCATGTGCTTGTTGGCCATTCTTGTATCTCCTTTGTAGAGTGTCTAGTCAAGCCTTTGACCATTTTTATTGGGTTGCTGTCTTTATATTATTGATTTGCACATGTCCTGTTAAAAGGCTTTTGTCTTTTCCCACAGCTTAGGGCTAGCTTATTCACTTTCTTAATGACATCTTTATTGAGAAGTCTGTAATTAAGCTGAAGTCCAATTTATCATTTTTTTCTTTTTAAACTTAGTACCATTTTTTGGCTACTTCATGGCAGGAAAATATCCTCCTCTTTCTCATTTTGGAAGCTTTATAGTTTTAGCTTTTATTTTGGGTCTATGATTAATCTCAGATTTTTGGAAGGTGTAGTATGAAGTAGAGATTAAAATCATTTTTATATAGATATCCAGTTAATTGATCACCATTTGCTGAAATGAGTTTCTTTTCTTTATTGATTCTCACTAGCTCCTTCGTTTAGAATCATTTTGCCATATATGTGCCATCCTATTTCGAGGTTCTCTGTTCTGTTCCATTTAGCTACGTGTCCCCATTTCCATGGGCTTATCTTATAATAAGGCTTGAAATCAACTATGTAAGTCCTCTAATTAGTTTTTCTTTTCCAAAATTGTAGGTTTCTTATTTTCATAAACTTTTCAAATTAGTTTGCTAACTTCTATAAAAATTCTGTTTGGATTTTTACTAGTATTGACTGAAAGCTATAGACAAGTTTATGGAAAACTATTGTTTTTAACAACACCCAGTCTTCCCATTCATAAGCATGGTATATCACTTCATTTATTTAGTGCTTTTTAAATTTGCCTCAGCAATATTTGTGGGTTTCAATATAGAGGACTTGCATACTTTTCATTAGATTTATTCCAATGTCTTTTTTATGATAATATAAATAATATTGTTATTCTTACTATCACTTTCCCAATTTACATTACTGATATAGAAATACATTTGATATTTTTATATCAAACTTACACCCTATGACCTTGATTAATTAACATATTCATTTTAGGATTTTGACAATCCCTTTAGATTTCCTACTTACATTGTCTATAAATAAAGATAGCTTTACTTTTTCTTTTCTAATACAGTAGAATCTCCATAGTTGACCGCCTCCCTACACTGACCACCTCCTAAAGTTGACTTAATTTTTATAGACCAGACATGCACCACATGTATGTTATCACTAGAGGAGGCCTAGTTCCTTACGTTGACCACCTTCATCTGTTGACCAGTTTGTTACAGTTCATTGAGTGGTCAACTTATAGAGTTCTTCTATATTTATATCTTTTGTTTCTTTCTCTTGCCTTAATGTATCAGCTAGGTCTTCCAATCTAATGTTGAGTAGAAGCAGGAAGAACAAATTGTCTCATGGGCATTCCTTCATTGGCCCTCTCCCAGGAGGAAGCAGGAGTTGGTTGAGACAATGCCCTATCCTATTGTTGTGGCCTTCTCTGCTCCAGTGTCTACACCCCCATACCCCTTCCTTCTCCAAAAGACAGTCCCCTGGAAGAATCCCCTTCCTATAACTTAAGTAGCATCTTGCTAGAAAAGTCCTAACTTGACAACCCTATCTAAGTAACATCCCTTTCTGCCCTGATACAGTGAAATGCATCGCTAAACTAATTTCCACCCACAATTATAATTTGTACTTAGTTAGTTGTTTGCTATCTGTATCTCCCATGGAAATTTAAGTTCCTCACCAGCAGATATCTTGCTTATCTTTTTTTCTAATATATCTTGAGAGCCTAGCAGAGAACCTGCTGTTTAGACAAATGTCTAACAGATGAATAAGTAAACCTCTCACAAGACACTTGTCTTTCGGAGAGGAGAAATCATAGACATGACCTTTGCCCCATCAGGAAGAAGGCAACAAGAGGTGGTGACACACTGCTGAAGCCTGGTCACCTGCCTAGTGATTCTTAGGTATGAAAAGGGTAGCTTTATGCCACACTTTTCCTCTGAAGCCTCACAGTACCCAGATAAAGACCAAGAACAAGGAGACAGAGTCTGCTTCAAAGTTAGAGCAGAAGGGAGGAGAATCTGCTAGGTCATGAAGGGCCTCGAGGGTTAAGATACCAGAGGATTTTGAGTGACAGTTGCACAGAATTAAATCTGGGCTTGAGAAAGTTGTGTCCAGAGGCCACATGTGCTGATGGTAGGGGCCACATGCCAGTGAGAAGCCAAAGTCCATTTGAGCTGCTATAATAAAATATCACAGGCAAGGTGGTTTATCAACAACTGAAATTTGTTTCTGAAATTTGAATAGTTCTAAAGGCTGGCACATTCAAGATCAAGGTGCTGGCAGGTTCAGGTTAGGGTAAGTCCTGCCTTCTGGTTCACAGAGGGCACCTTCTCACTAGACATGGTGGGAGGGGCGAGGCAGCTCCTTGGGGCTTTTTTATAAGGGCTGTAACCCTGACCTAATCACCTCTCAAGGGTCTCATCTCACAGTATCACAGTATCAGCACTTAGGTATTAGGATAATCATTTGGGGGTGCACAAACGTTTATGCTATGGCAGCTGTCAGTAAGAATAAAAGGCAAGCGGGGGGGGGTTGGTGAAGTGAAAATGGAGGTGAAAACAAAGGGAAATCTTCAACAGGGCCTGTGTCCGGGACAACATGACAAGGGGGCTCAGACCACAAGTAAGGTGGTACCTGAGTGTTAGCACTAAAAAACTAGCAGAGGGATCAAACTCTCCTCATCTAACCTGCCCTCTGACTTCCAGCAGAACCCCCAAGCTCAACTGGTAGGAGATTTAGGGCTGCCTTTTTCTAACTTTCCCTTTCTTCCTTGTCCTTGGATGTTCTCATGACAGTCTAACTGAATCCCGCGTACTATAAAACAGACAGAACAAGGAGCTGCTGAAAACTCACACTTTTTATTAGATGCTGCCTTCTGTTTCTTAGGAAAAGAGAAAGCCTCGATGGTTTCTAGCACTTCATTCTTTTTCTCTTCACTACACTTGGTTTTCCTTTGCGGGGAAAGCTCAGGATGAAATCAGATCTGCCTGAAGCACCTGTTCCTTGGCAAAGTCACAGCCACGGCTTTTCACTGGAACAGCATTTTTTTGCTCCCCCCTCAGCATTTGGATAATAAAAGCGGTTGAATAATAAAAGAAAAGGCCATTCCCCTCCACACACACCCACTCCCAGCTGCACTGAGAACTCAAATGTGGATTCTGTCAAGCAGTGAGAAAGGCAGCCCAGCCTCCAGCTTGGAGCTGCCACACCACAAATGGCACCACCAGCAGCCTGGACTTTCTGGCCTCCCTGGGGTGAATAGTTCGTTTTCAATCCATGCAGAAGAGGCTACTATTCAGGTTGGGTTTTCCAGGCTGCCTGCAGAAGCTGATGTTGCAAGAATGAGGCAGAGGCTGGAGGGACCATCCTTCTGAAGGTAGAGGGTGCTGTGCCCAGGATGTTCACAAACCTAGGACTCACCGGTCACTGATGGGCACAGTAGGCCTGGAGCACACAGTCTCTATGCCCAGGATGCCCAACTAGGAGAATTCCAAGAGCAAAAAGTTTGACTTCATCAGCCTCCCACAGTAGCTGGCTTCCTTGAGTTTTTTTCAGCTCACATTAAATGACTCTGCTTCTTTAAAGGGATGTAAAAATAAAGGTTCAGGGATGGAATGTTACTCCCTGAAGAAGCTAAAATGAATTCCAGGCACACAGAATAATCAGTGGGGAACAGGGCGTTGTTTTGTATCTTTCTCCCTGTTCTGCTGTGGATTTGCTGTGTGACCTTGGGAAATCCGAACAATCTCTTTGGCCTTCTGTTTTCCTCATCTGTAAAATGTGGGGATAGGTGTAAATGTACCACCCCTTCCTGATAAAAAAAAAAAAAATGAGTGAAAATAAGACAAAACCTATTCTGTCGTCCTGGCACACTGACATCTAGTCTCCACTTGAATGCTCCCAGTGACGGGGAGCTTGCCACCTTTCACAATTCCTCAGTTAGGGTGCCGGAAGGTTCTGGCTTTCATCTCTTTTTCTATGTCAATGCAAAAGTAAGCATGTTCCTGAAGGATTTGTGTTTTTAGTATCCACATTAATATTTGGGGGTTCTAAAAACACCACACCACTGTGGTAAGAGCTACTCAGCACTTATTTACTGACTGCAAAACCTTGTGGAATTTTCCTAGCTCAAATCTTAAAATACACATGCAAACAAAGCCAAAAAGGAAGAGAAGGAAAAACAAAACATAGTACTTCTTTATTTTCATTTTTCTACCTGAGTAATGATAGTTTTAAGGACATGATTTCTCACAGATAAAAATATACATATATGTATGTTAGAGCCGAAAAAAACCAACTGGTGCTCTTCATCCAGTTCTTCCGTTGATTCAGCAAGAAGCAAAAAGCCAAGTAGGTGATGTGACTTACCCAGGGTCACGCAGCTGAGATTAGGCCCACATTTCTGGACTCCTACACCACAATTTATAATTCTTTAGACATTTTCCAAAAGGAATACAATGAAGCAAAGATTTTTCAAGATATCAGAAAGTGTTTTGTTTTGTTTGGGGTTTTTTTGGTAGAGTGGGGCAGTGAAATGGGGAGGCAGGCTCTGTGGTCAAATGTATTTGTGAAATGCCAGGTTTGGTTTTTTTTATATTATGTTTTTGACACTGAGTCTTCTTCTGTCACCCTGGTGAGAGCGCCCTGATGTCACAGTTCACAGCAATCTCAAACTCTTGGACTCAAGCAATCTTCGTACCTCAGGCTCCCGAGTAGTTGGGACTCCAGGAGCCCACCGTAACACCTGGCTAGGGTCTCGCTCTTGCTCATGCTGGTCTCCAACTCCTGAGCTCAGGCAATCCACCCACCTCAGCCTCCTGGAGCACTAGGATTACAGGCATGAGCCACATGCCAGGCCTGAAATGCCATTTTAACATGTCTTGTTTTGTTTTGGGGACCTGCTTCTCAGAGGCTGTTATGCTGTCCTATTGGGACATGGTCAGGAAAGCAGCCACTGGCCTCTGACTCTCAGCGAGGAACTGAACACAGGACTCTGGGAGCCCCCGATTCTGCTGGAAGAGCTGGAGCTGCAGAGATCGGGTCGAGCCACCCTGAGACCCAAAAAGCACTGGCATTAGAAAGTTGCAGGAGCTATCTCTACTGCCTCCAGTTCTGAGATGACTAATGTTCAGGGGAATATCTGGAAAGGACTACCAAATGTCACAGCCACAGCACAGGCTCAAATGTGCTCCTGCCACTTGCTGGAGAAACAGTAGATCTCTCCCCTATGCTTTGTATCTCTGTGGCAGTATCTAACCAGAACCCAGTATTCCAAAGAATCTTAGAGACGCACTTATCAGACCCTCACAGTGCAGCAGAGATCACAGAAAAGAGGGACCTATTTCTTTGTTGTTGTTTGGGGTTATGCGATCTTGACTCAGTTTTGAGGCCCTAGTTTGAGCCAGTGAGTTCCCCAGGCTTGAGCAACTATTTCCCTACGGGGCTCTCATACTCCAGGCCAGACACCAGACAGTTACAGACAGTCCTTACGTGGGAGCCCAGAAACTTATTCAAATTAGCCAATCCACAGGGAGCTGTGAAACCCTGCTCGGCCCAGGCCACACACTAGCCGCCCACTGCGTCTCTGGTTTGCTCTCACTCATCCCTGGGCACATCCTCCGCATGGCCCTGTGCCACCCTGCATGGCCATCTTCTCTCCTTCAGAGGTGTAAATAACAAAGAGTTCTGCGTTCATCTAGTTGAGTGTATTTGTATTGTGTCCTGCCATCAAAGAAACGTTAAATCTTAGAAAACAGGGGGTAGGAATGGGGTTGAGTTACCAAAATCAGTCTGATGCATCTACGAAATTACAATGAAACTCTTTTGTGGGGATGGGGCAGACAGTGTTGCCTAAATTTTTTAAACATCTATCTTTATTTTTAGGGCAAGCCTTATTGGAATACACCTAAAGGCATCAAGTTTCCATGGAATGTATTTGGGGCACCATTGTTTTGAATTATAATTTCGAAGGCCCCGAGACCCAGACAGAGGGAGGAGTGGTAATCTAGTGACCTGGGCTATGTTGTCAGGATTTACATTGGTCCTGGGCAGAGACCAGTTACCGGTGGAATTGGTTCCTGAACCCCCGTTTCTCTGTCAGAGCTGTGTTCTTCTTAATTTTCTGTCCAAATCCTAGTTGATCATCGGTGCCCAGCTCAAGTATCTTCTTTTCAACAGGAAATTCAAGATTAGTTCAGCTTCCTCCCCTCTTCCTGTTCTGAAATCTTGACGTCTTGTCAGTGCCTGTCACATATCTGCTGTGACATCTCTCGCACTACTTCCCTGCTCTACTTAGCAGCTCTTAAGTGTCATTCCCTTATCCCCAGCTGCACAGTTTTCTCCACAAGGGGAAATTGGACCTCCCCCTGTTGGGTGCCTCCTCAAACACCCAGAGCAATGCTAAGCACATAAACGTGACACAGATATTTGTGCACAGGACTAATTAGTTAATTAATTAATTTTCAATGCAAGGTTTTCTGTTGTTGATGTTTTGTGTTGTTTTGGTTTCAGAATTTTAACTGAAGCAAGACCCAGCTTACATGTGGGTATATTTGTTCACAGAGATGAGAGCAAAAATAGAGTTCCATAAAATGACTATTATCAAGTGGCAGGAATGACTTTCCTTATGTCACACCTCTTAGCTATTTTAGTGTTCTTAAACCATGAAGAGCAATGTGACACTTATGAAGTCCTAAGTAACTTCCTTCCAAGATTATTTCAGGCTTAGATTCCCAGGAATTCAGAGATGATTTCTATTTTTGCCATGTTTATACTTTGCATCTTTATAGCCTTTCAATTTTTTTATTTAACATACATGGTCTATTTTTCTTACAGCAATGACCCTACAATCTGGGCAGAGCTGACACAGTATTATTTTCCGCATTTAATCATGGAAGAAACTGAAAGGGCAGAGATGCCACCTAGTTGCCAGCAAAACTAGAGCTTGAATTCAAATCTCCTGCCTCCCAAAACACAGCTCTTTCTAATGTGTAGAAAGTAGAGGAATGTCTGTGAGTGTACGTCTGCATGTGTGTGTATATGTACCTCTTCATGTGTGTGTATATGTACGTCTGCATGTATGTGTAAATGTATGTATGTGTGTGTATATCTATGTCTGCATGTGTGTAAATGTATGTCTGCATGTGTGTGTATATGTACATCTGCATGTGTGTGTAAATGTACGTCTGCATGGGTGTGTATATGTACGTATGCATGGGTGTGTATATGTACATCTGCATGAGTGCATATGAATGTGTGTATGCATATAAGTGCACACATGTGTGTGTTTAATTAATCAGATATAAAGAATGGTTCTGAATTAGAAAATATCCAAATGTTTTCCTTCTCATGATGTATTTTCTGATGGAAAAATAACCATACATTAAAACCCTAAACTGATTTTTATCCCCACAAAAACAAACAAAAAAAGAACTCCCTTCTTTGTATCTGATATCACCTTTAAAAATTTATAGCTTGGAAGTAAGGGGCAGAGACAAGATGGCTGACTGAAGCCAGCTTTTCACAGAGGCTCCTGTCCAGAAGGAGAGTTAAAGGACAGAAATTTAGCAAGTAACCTGGTGGATTAGAGCTGTACCAAGAGACAAGGTTGAAAAACGCACATCAACCCCGCTGAGGTGAGCTGTGACCCCCAAGGATACAAACAAAAGGTGCAAAATCCATCACCATGTGGACAGGAGTCCCCTCCCCCATGAGAACGGCTTAGAGTGCACCACAAACAAATGAGCAGATTTCAAAGGTCCTCCCATAACACTCCATGGGAGAGACCCTCTAAAAATTAGAACTACCTCCCCTACTAGGGTGCCATGGCATTCTCCTGCCAGGCATAAAACTGTATAACACTGTATATATTCTATACCTGCAATTCTGAGTTCCCAGCACTCCCCTCCACTCTCACTCTGAGGTCTGGAGGCCTGTTTCCCAGAAGTACAGATTCTTCAGTGATTTCTGGAGGAGTGTGGATAGGGCCTGGACTGCAGCTGGTCTAGGACTGATTCTGTGGCATGGGAGTGAGGAGAGGATGGTTGGCAGAGAGGGAACCATGCCGGAGCAGTGATGCCCCAAGGCGCAGAGCAGCAGCAGTTTTGGGAAAAAATAGAGCTCACCCCCAGATATTCCAAAGCCACACTCCTGTCTCTCTGGGCCACCAGCCAAGGCTGGGCATCTTCTCAAGTGGCAACTACCGCAGAACAGATCTGGGATGGAAACACAGGTCCTGTGAGTAAAGGGTTTGCCTGAGGTAGTACGGGCCTAGGTGGAGCACGAGGACTAGAAAATGCATGCACAGTGCCGGCTGCTTCCAAGGGTGGGGCTGACCCAGAGGAATGCTTTACTTAACCTAAGATGCACCCCGCTTTCAGGGGATCGTCAGCCTATAAACAAAGGAGTGCAGGAGGCTAGAACTGACAGCTAACCTAGCTACAAATACAAACCTTTGTAGCAGCGAAGACAGGGCTTGAGGCACAGGTTCTGCTAACTCAAAACAGATTATCTTCTGCAGGGGAATTTAGCCAGCACAGAAACAAATTCCACAAAGTTGTTCTGTTAGGTCAGTAACCTCAATCAGGGGCGAGGCTGGAACTAAGTGAACACCCCCCAGCCTCCATTAAGCATCCGAATTTGTCAGGCCTCACCTCCCCTGCTGGATAGACGCAGAGAGCAGCAGCTTGGCTGAGCAGATGTAGATTTCATTGTGATTCAGGCAGGTGCAACCCCCTGGAGTATCTGCTCATTAGAGGCAACTGGGTCACAGCCCTGCAGGGCTATTAGTGACTGGGTGTGACAGAGGTGCAAGGTGGGGAAGGAGGCATCAACCTTCCCAGACTAATTTATTTGCTGGGTGGGTCCTCCTGACTTCAAGGAGCACGTGAGCAAGTCATATTTGAGTTATCAGCAGACCTCTGCAATCTAGTTGCCAGAGACCTTTTAAATTCTCCCACCTGAGACAGGTGCTCACTGAGACAATTGATTTGGATGTTTTGAACTGAGCCAATTGCCCAAGGACTATCCAAGTGGTGCCCTGGGTGTATGCTTCTAAGAAGGTTTGATTTTCCTTTTCCAATTGTTGCCTGTGGGGGGCAGGGTGACTTAATTGCTGGTATTTCTCCACAGCTGAGACTTCAACCAAGAGTAAATGTTTCAATAGGGTTGGACAGAGACCAGCTGAAAACAAGACAGAACAACTTAGCCTCACCACACCAAACAGGTCCCCAGTTTCTCAGGCTATAGCACTGTATGGGTCCTTGACAAAGCTTCAGGGGAAAAGTCAAATGGTGTAAAATAATCATGGGACAGAATCAGCGGAAAAACTCTGGTAACATGAATAACCAGAATAGATGAACCCCTCCCCCAAAGGAAATATATGGCAGATATAACTGAAGATCCCATTCATAAACAGCTATCCGAGATGTCAGAAATCAAATTCAGAATTTGGATTGCAAACAAGATTAATGGAGGAAAATTTGGAATTAGAAATTCAAGGAGCAATTCAAAAGTCAGAATTAGAAATTCGAGGAGAAATTCAAAGGTTGTCTCAAGAATTTAATGAATTTAAAGACCAAACCACCAAAAATTTAAATGCACTGAAGCAAGAATTTGCAGCCCTCAAAGATCTGAAAAATACAATACAATCTCTCAGTAACAGAGTGGAGCAAGCAAAAGAAAGGATTTCTGACATCGAAGACAAAGCTTTTGAATGCTCCCAAACTGTCAAAAATGGATCATTCTCTCAGAGAACTCTGGGATAACTCAAAGAAGGCTAATATCCACCTCATTGGAATCCCTGAAAGTGATGAAGTGACCTCGCAAGGCACAGAGGCTCTTCTTTATAAAATTATGAAAGAGAATATTCCTCTACCAGAAAAGTTAACTCAATCAGAAACATTTATCAAACTCCAACTTCCACAGTGGTGAAAGTATTAAAAATGTCCACTGGACTTTCAAAAAACTCGATACTCCAAATTTTACCAGACATATCAATATTCTCCATTAATATGAATGGCTTAAACTGACCTCTAAAAAGGCACAGGTTAGCTGACTGGATACAAAAACTCAGGCCAGATATATGCTGTATACAAGAGTTACATCTTACCTTAAAAGATAAATATAGACTCAGGGTAAAAGGATGGTCGTCCATATTTCGGGCAAATGGTAACAAGAAAAAAGCAGGTGTTGCAATTCTATTTGCAGACACAATAGGCTTTAAATCAACAAAAGTAAAGAAGGATAAGAATGGTCACTTTATATTTATTAAGGGTAATACTCAATATGATGAGATTTCAATTATTAATATTTATGCACCCAATCAGAATGTGCCTCAATTTATAAGAGAAACTAACAGACATGAGCAACATAATATCCTCCAGCTCCATAATAGTCAGAGACTTCAACACTCCTTTGGCAGTGTTGGATAGATCCTCCAATAAGAAGCTGAGCAAAGAAATTTTAGATTTAAACCTAACCATCCAACATTTGGATTTAGCAGACATCTACAGAACATTTCATCCCAACAAAACTGAATACACAAACTTCTCATCAGCCCACGGAACATACTCCAAAATCGATCACATCTTAGGTTACAAGACTAATCTCAGTAAATTTAAAGGAATAGAAATTATTCCTTGCATCTTCTTGGACCACCATGGAATAAAAGTTGAACTCAGTAACAACAGGAATCTGCATACTCATACAAAAACGTGGAAGTTAAATAACCTTATGCTGAATGATAGCTGGATCAGAGATGAGATGAGTATCCAATGTACTCAGCCCTACTATGAAACTAATTTATGGCTTTCACATGAAAGCTATAATCCAGTTATAATCTAAGCATATGGAGAAGGGGAAGAGGGAGGGGGGAGGATGGGTGGAGGGAGGGTGATTTGTTGGATTACACCTGTGGTGCATCTTACAAGGGTATATTTGAAACTTAGTAAATGTAGAATGTAAATGTCTTAACACAACAACTAAGAAAATGCCAGGAAGTCCATGTTAACCAGTGTGATGAAAATGGGTCAAACGGTCTATAAAACCAGTGTGTGGTGCCCCATGATCACATTAATGTACACAGCTATGATTTAATAAAAATAAATAAATAAATAAATAAAAGAAATGTGGTAGATACAGAGTGCTAGAAAATATGTGCACATGTTGAGAGTAAGAAACTGTATTAAAATTGTAACACCCAGTATATACTGAGAACAAAAAAAGAAAACAAGTCACACTGAGCACCTCTTACAGCTGCAGAAGTCAAACATGACTTGAAGATTACAATTTTAATACAATTTTTTTCTTTCTTAAAATGTGTATACATTTTGCTAGAGACTATTATACTAAGTGATAAATCCCAGGAACAGAAAACCAGGGGCTGCCTGTTCTCCCTTGTAAGCAGGAGGGTGTGCCTGGTGACAGTGACAGGTGTGAGGGACACTGGAGACACAGAGGCAAAGGGCTGGAGGGGGAGAGGGTGGAAACCACCTCCCAGGTGCCATGAACACAGTATTTAGGTGATGGGTACAGTAAACCCAGACACCATTCTATAACCCTTTTATGTAGCGAAACTCCTCTTATACCCCTAAATCTATTGAAATTAAAAAAAAAATCATAAAGGCCAGTAGGGCAAAGGCAAAGACAGAGACAGGATGGAGACCAGAGGGGGAGGCAGAAGCCAGGGACCAGGAGCATGGTCTGACTTAATCACACCCTGCTGGCCTCTCACTTCTGCAGTTGGCCTTAAGATCTCTGTATTTCCACTAAAATTGTCCTCATTACACTTCACACTGATTACAACATATGCTAATTTACTCCACTCATTGTAATCCAGTCTACTCGTGAGCCACGTCTCAGGGTCCAGTTCATCACATGCCCAGGTTGTGGGCCTTTTCAGTTAGTTGCTACTGACATTTTCTGAACCCACTGCTGATAAATTGAGTGGCTCAGCTTTGTCTCAGGATGTGTTTTGTGAGCAAGTCTGTTTCTGGCCAGCATGTGAGTGAGGCTTCCACCAGCCTAACTGGGAGGGACGAACATCAACCTGCACCAGGAAGCCCCCCTCCCCCATCGGGCTGCCAACACTGACGCTCTCTGGAGCTCTAACCTGTAATATACGAGGTGGGAGGTAACCCAAGGTTAGCCTCTAGCCCACACTAACAACCAAGCACTGTTCACCTCATCATTTTTGAGAATCGCAAGGGTTAGAGGTTACCTATGTACATAAAAATACCTCAAAACATTAAGATTTTAAGTATTATTATGTCCATATTACTAACATTTTACTTCTGATGTCTTAAATATCTGTCAGTAACACATTTAATATACTATCTCACAAAAGCTGTATTTTTTTTAAAGTAACTTCACATTTATATATTAAGTTATTTCACAATGACCAAAAGTCCTTTTATTCTCTGAGATTGTTTTTCATTACTAATGAATCAAAATCCTATTTTTGAAAGGTATCTTGAACTTACTTTATAAAATGAGGGTTTTAACTGGAAGTAAATTTTATTTCAAAAAATTATGTAACAGAAAACTGCGCCTCATGCCTGCCGTTTACTTGGCCTGCACATATCACACTTGACGTCCACCGTGGGGAGCCCTTGTATGACACTGCATGTATTGCATATAAATGTGTGCATTTAGAAATAAAGCCAAACTAAATTACGCTAACAGCCAATTTAAGTAGCAGTTTCAAATCTTTCAAATCTTTCAAATATTTTTTACAGTTGCAGTTACTTTTGGGGGTAAAGTGAGGGTCTGTTCAGTTCTCAGAGAGTTTGTTTTGTTAAAATGGAGAGTCTGAGAAAGCACAAATTTCCTCAGAGTGAAATGTGGCCCACTGTGTTTTTCTAAGAAGACCTGCTTGCTAGGACCCACTAGGATACACCTGGTGAGGCTGCTTGGGAACAGCCAGCGGGAAACACATGGTTCATCCCCAAATCTTGCAAATTAAGAACATTTTGAGATACTTTGTTCAAAGAAAGCCCTCTGGCTCCACCTGCTGCTCCAACTCTGCATCGCTCTTCACAGCTCTCATTTGAGAAAAAGACATTTGAAGACAAGGTTACTGCAAGAAAAGAAAAGGCTAGACATGGGATATAGTTTACAAAATCCCCCCAGATATGTTATTTCAACTGCTTTTGCACTCGCCTGGCAAACACACGGGGCACACTTAGGTGTTGTCGTGTTGGGTCATCCACACCAGACTTAGGAAGGGAAGGACGGTTGTCAGTGGGGCTGAGATCTCACTGTGGGCACCACGTGCACAGTGGTCAGTTACCTGGGAGCTGGGGCCGGGGTCTTGGATGGGTTGGGTCTGGCCACATGTAGCCACAGCCTGAGGCTCATGAGGTCCGTGGGGAAGGAAGTCTTGGCAGTGAGTCGTCTGCAGAACACAGAAGGTGTAGGTAGGTTTTCCAGTGCAGAAAACTTAGTGAAGGTCCCTCTGGTCAGTGGAACCTGTGTCACTTCTGAGAGGGGTGCTGTGCACCTGTGTTCCCGCCCCAGTCAGCAGGCTCCTGGTTAAGGAGGTTTCATGTGCAAGTCTGAGAAACGTGTCATCGGTGTGTGAACACTGCAGTGCCAGTGTTGTGATTTGTAAAAGAGGCTCAGAGGGCAGGTGTAACTGCCCTTATTCAGCTCCTGGTGGCTGGGCAGCTGGGCTATGTAGAAGGTCCACAATACACAGTCCTGTACAGAAGGTTCTATACACATTTATACCCGGGGGAGAAAATAACGTCAACACTCCAGGCACCAGTCCATGAGCATGGCTCCTCCATACACAGTCATGGCCATCTAGGAACACGGGGTGAGAGACCCAGACAACTTTATCAGACCCTGAACACCCTGTCACTCCCACATCCTGAGCTGGTGCAGCCCCTCTCCCGGGACACGCTGCCCTTAGCCTCTGGCTGACTCGTGTTTCTATAGTGCCAGAGGTTGAGGCTGGGGAGGTTCACCTGGGATTCAGAAAGAGGGGAGGCAAACCAAGAAGCCACTGTGACATGCCCTCCACCCAGCTCCTGGTGGCCGGCAAAGTAGTGTGGGGACACCTGCCCTCTATCCAGCTCCTGGTGGCCGGCAAGCCAGCGGGGAGACATCTGCCTTCATCCAGCATGTGGGGGCAGGCGAGCCAGCATAAGTGGCTTTTCCCCACAGAAGGTCAGCACCCTGGGAAGTCCACACCCCAGGAGGTTGGGGCAGGCAGAGCCTTGGAGCCTATATGTGGCCAGAGCAACAATGGCTCTGAGTCAAACGCTAATGATGGTTACTCAGATGATGGGCACCTGCTGCTTAGTTGTGGTTACTCGGAACAGCCTGGCTCCTCCCAGCCTTCAGGTGAGCAGGGCTAGTTGCCTCGTCTTCCCAAAGTGCACTGTGGTGACACAGGCAGCATGTGCGTCTGAACAAGCCTAGATGCAGAAAAGGCACCGCAATAATATGCGGCAGACGGAGTGCGGTGCTGCAGGGAGACGACGGAGGATGTCAGCGACAACACTCTGCTTTCTTCACTAGCAAATTAACCTCGGCATGCAGTAATTTATAAACCTCTTAACTTTCACACTTTGTGTTAAGAACACTGCTTAAGATGTACACACATTGTACAGCTGTCCACAAACACTTCCTTTCTATCCTCATTCTATGAGGTTCTTATCGTTTTGGTCTTTTTTACTATAAAAAATATTTTTATTAAAAACTAAGACAGAAACACCAACATTGGCCAGGACCCACGCAGAATCAGAATCAATACCACTGATCTGGGCCGTGTGGAAGTGTTTGGGGCAGTGACCGCTAGAGTCGCCATCTCCTGCAATCACAGCGCCTGAGGCCTGCTGAGGCTCTTCCACCATTTTTGCAAACAAGTAGAAGGTATACAGTGTAAAATAGGAGAAAATTAGCACAGTGAATACACAAAACAGTAATGTGTTGTTTCATTATCAAAGGTCACTCATGGTACATAATTGTCTGTGCTGGGCTTTGACAGTGCTGCCATCGTGAGCTTAGCCTTCCGAGGGCCATGACTCCTGCAGGTGTGAGGGGCTCCCAGTGCACGCAACCCATTGTCATCCGCCGAAGCCTGCTCACACAGCCCACAGGTGTGTGAGTGGCAGACTGACCTCTCTGCTATCACATGTCTACACATTTAGGGGTCTTTACTCTCAAAAGAAACCAATTCCTACTTTTGCTCTAAATAAAGAAGCTCAGGTTAATTAAGACATCATTGTAGTGGGGACACCCTGGTAATTTCCCTCCTAATGGCAGTTCTAGGGCCTTAGACCAATGAAAACTTCAAACATGTGAGTGACCTTGAAGGGTTCACTCCTTAGAAAGTCAACAGAACCCCAAGCTGCCAGCTGTCCAGTGTCCGTTGATCCTCTCACCTGTGGCAAACCTTCCCCCACCCACAGTGTGTATCTCGACACTTTGGCATCTGCTATATTAGACCAGATCATCTGAAATTGATGACTTTGTAGATCAAGAATTATAGCACTTTGGCAGTCCCTCCTGTCGTGTGTCTGAGAAAGGGGCCACTGGGCACTGCAGGGAGGTGTACACCAACACAACTGCTCTGTCACAGGGGCAGCGGGGACCGAGGCTGATGCAGGCCACTGAATGAGAGAAAAATAAGGATCGCATCTTTCAGGATCTGGCTCACAAAATGTGGCAGCTATTAGAAAATAAAGCACTGTTAAGTACCATCACTCTGGCCCATACTCAGGAAGGGAACTCTGCTCTTTAAGTGACCTGGAGGAACCACAAACAAAACTGAGTGGGTCCAGGCAGTTCAAGGGTGTGCTTGGACAAGGCGCCCAAAGTCCAGCAGACCACTGGACTCAGCACAGTGGGCTCGCAGGTGGGAGAGGCACTTAATTTTGACAGAAAATGCAGCTGGATTCATATTGCTGAATTCAGTGCCAGTTGTCTTAACTCAGCCTGTGAAGCTGGCTTCTGGAAGCTGAGTTTCTGTAAACACCTGAGCTGAGTCCCAGAAATCTCAGGGCACAATGAGCTCAGAGCTCGAGCTCCTTGGCAATTTGGCAACACACAGGGGGTCAGGCTGTGGCTCCAGGTACTGATGCCACACTCTGTGACCGGGTCTGCCGTATTTCAGAGTTTGGTAGCTTGAAGTCGTGCCTCCAAAAGTTACTCAAACAAATTTCACATATACACTCAGCACACACAGGGGCACATGCATACCCATGCACACCCAAGTGTGGCCAGCCGCAAACTGAGTTTGGTGAGACACATTTTCATGGCCACCTCTTCCTGTAAACTGTGATGATGGAACAGGCAGGTTCTGTCAGTCCTTTGAGCATGGAGCCCACTGGAAGACAGACAGACATAGAAACTACCCCCAGGACCCAACCCAGGCTGCCTCTGGGTCCCAAACACATCAACCAGGAGGCTCTGAACACACTCTGATGTGCAGATTCTGTAGCACAGAAGGCAAAATATGCCCTGCATCCCCAAGTCACTCTGGACAGGTTGCTGTTTGCCCAACATCCATCTACCCTGATATATGGCCCCTCTGACAGCAGGAAGCAGAAGAGAAGTTCTTACCTTGAATTTCCAGAGGTGCCAGGGTCAGCTTCCTGGGGTAGGTGCTCAACACAGGTCCCCGGGATGAGGTACAGCTGACCCACACATGACTTGTGCTGGGACGCACTGTGAGCCTCAAGGCCACAACTCTGCTCTGGGTGTGGATGAGTCCCTCCCAGCCCAAGGTACTGGCTCTGCTGCACCAGGGTCCTGTGGGCACCCAAGCTCCCTGGATCAATACCGCAATTCCACGTTTTTATCACCTGAACGGGTACCCAACACACTCACCATTTAACTCTTATCTGGGTTGAGTTTATTCTCCTCCTGACCGGTCTCGTGTTGATTCCAACTCCATGGTGATGGGGCTGATGTGAGTCACCCGCACACCTGCAGGGGCCCAGTGGCCTTGGACACATCCAGGCAGCAGGGCAAGAAGGTGTGGCCTGGCCCCTGTCCTCCATCGCAGGGAGACTGGAGTTTATTTTTACGTGCGATTTGTATAAAAGTAGGTCTTTGTGTGTCGTCTCCGAGCCTGGCTCCAGAGTCACGGGAATCAGCTGTCTGTCCATACTCAGCAGTGAGTGTCTTGTTTGGTCACTGAGTTTCGCTTGAACATCTTAAGTTGCTGTCTCAGTTTCCCGTTGTCATGTTGTTTTAGGTAAGTTACCAAAAACGTGTTCACAGAATCACTGCAGCTCCAATGAGGAAGTGGGTGGGACAACCCAGGGCCTGTCTGGGGCACCCTTCCCCCCAGTCTCTCACACTCGCTCTTGCTTTCTCAGAAAGGAGAATTTGGCTGTTTTATTTGTCTTCTATCCATTGGACAACCTTGGACACTGAGCTCCTGGAGATGGTGGGGATGTGGCTCCATCCTCGGGCCCAGCCTCCTCACGGAGCCCTGGGCAGGGTCTAGAGAAACACATCAAACAGACTGAATTTATGTCACTCAGGACCCTGATTTGATGATCACAGCTGGGAGTTTTTTGAACGCAGTAATGCTGTGGTCCCCAACCCCTGGGGCACAGACAGGTACCAGTCTTGGGCCTGTTAGGAATCAGAAGGCAAACCAGTGGGCATGGGCGATCAAGGAAGCTCCATCTGTATTTACAGCTACTCACGAGCATCACAATGGGAGCTCTGCGCTGTCAGATCAGGGCACATTACAGACTCACTGGAGTGAGAACCTAGCTGCAAACAGCACGTGGAGGTGTCCAGGCTGCATGTTCCTTGTGAGGATCTAATGCCCGATCTGATGTAAATATAATTATCTTGAATCATCCTGAAACCACACCTCTAGAAAAAATTGTAGAAAAAATTGTCTTCCATGAAACAGTAGAAAAAATTGTCTTCCCTGAAACTAGTCCTTGGAGCCAAAAAGTTTGAGATGGCTGTTGTGATGTATGTGCTCTACAGATAAGACTTTTCCAAAGAAAACATCTTTCTCAGCCTCCGAGCATCTGCACGTGGGTGCATATTTTACCATGTGTATTTATGAGACCACTTGTTTATGAAGATGCCTTGGGCAGAAAATGTAGCAGCTCAGCCACGTCTGAGTTCCCTGTGTTGGCCACGTACCCAGGGAAGACTTCCTGGGCCAGACGGAGGTGGGTTGAGGTTGATACTGGCCAAGGACATTCAGGCAGCCCAAACCTGCACGGCTCTCAGAGGCCTTCTGTGTCCTCTATCCGTCCTCATCTCTGGGGCAGTGTGGGGTTTCCTCAGCAAAACAGCTGCACCACCAGAGAGAAGGCCCAGAGCTATCCCATCCACCCTGTGAGACAAGTGTGTATGTCCTGTCCAGGTGTGAGACTCTGATGTCACTTGTCACAGGAACCTGGACTGAATGGGAATTAACTTTACAGGTAAGAAAAGTGCCTCTCGGCAGGCTGGGGGCTGAGGTCACGGTGCTTAACAGCATCATGTGAAACATTTTCGTAACACAATGTGAGCAGTTGGTGACTATGGGAAGTGCTTTAAGTCTTAATGGCATTTGCATTTTACCCTGAATGTTTTAAAAATTAAGACATTATAGAACAGATTTTAGCCATAGACTATATGTGTGGGAAGATAACCTTGTCCAAAATTTTTTATGGAGATCAGGCTTTCTCATTGCTTAGAACAATTGTCTTCACTGCCACCTGAGCCTTCTCACACCTCATGTCAGTCTCAGAAAGTGAGAAATTCTTCAGGTTGCCTGTCGAGATATCTCTTATAAATACCACAACACAATTCGGATTTCAGTATTTAGGGTGTTTTCTTGTATATGTGATATAGAGCCAATTAGAATAAAATATAAAATAAAATGCATGTGTTTATACTCCCAGACCAGCCAGCTGCAGAACAGTGCTCTTCCTTAACAAGAGCTTGGCAAAAAGGGACCTGGGCTGACCTAGTGCAGAGGCAACTCAGTCCCAAAGGTGACCACCACTGAACTACAGATGATCTCACTCAAGCCCGGTCCACTGGGTCTCAGGGGAAGCTACAAAACCACAAGGTGAAGTTCCCGGTTCCGCCAATCAGGTGGGCTCGGGCTGCGCCTCTCACACTTCCCGGCACCTCTGCCCACATGGATGAGGTCATATCTACAAGACTACTCTACAATGTGTCTTTAATGACTTCAGTGCAGCACACCTGCAGATGATCGGGGTAACACACACCTTTAGTTTCAGGCTCCAGCTCTCAAAAACCACACTATTATTACGATAATCAATCCTGTTGTCATTTTGTATTCTCAAAATTTGGGCTTTGTGCCAAGCACATCTGTCTTGGGAGAAAGAAAATCATTTTCCTCAACTTTCATGCACCTCTGTATGGTCAAAGACACTTGAGTGTGTAGTTAAGTACAAAGCTTGTGCTTCTGCTGTGCACCATCCTGCAGACGCCATGTTCTAGAGAACAGCTTGAGAAAAATCAGTCCTTTAACTGCAACAGTTACTGGACACTATTCTAGGTGCTGGGAAGACACGGAGGTAATGACAGTAGCCATGTATCTTAAAGTAACTGATACTACATTTCTTAATTTGATTTTTGACTTTCGGTGTGATCTGGTTGTGGTCCACCCCAGGCTGTGGACAGTACCAGTCTGTGGCCTGTTAGCAACCAGGCCACACACAGAAGGTGAGTGGTGGTGAGTGAGCAAAGCTTCATCTGTATTCACAGCCACTCCCCATCACTGGCAGTCCCCCCTTTGTCAGATCAGGGCAGCATTAGGTCCCACAGAAGTGCAAACCCTACAAGTTCGAGGGATCTGGGCTGGGCTCCTCATGAGAGTCCCATGCCGGGTGGTCTGAGGTGGAGCTGAGGTGGCTGCAGACACAGAGGGCATTAGCAGAGGGGTCTGCCGGCACAGAGACCAGAGTGAGCCAGCTACCTGTGGCGCACACCCAACCACCCCAGCCCCATCTCAGGAGAAACTGTCTGCCATGAAATCAGCCCCTGCTGCTAAGAAAGTCGGGGCCTCTGCCTGCAGGTTAAAGTAGCCCTGACGTGGGCTGCGGGTTGCAAAGTGATGCATGTGTCAGCCCCAGGTGAATGTGTTTTCCACAGTTCTGCCTAATTTTTACAGCAGCGCCACCAGCAGGCATTGGCTATGCCTTTTTCCAACTGAAACTAAGAGACTCCGAATGTTTTACAAAATTGAGAAAGGAAAAAATGTAGGAACAAGACATACAATTGGGTTGTCAAGTTTGAAACGCGTTCTTTCTACTGAGCCCAACAAGAGGGGGCAGTGGGTCCAGGTGGGGTCACAGCTCCAAGCGGCAACTGTGGCCCTCGCAGCTGGAGTGAATGGAGTAGAGACCTTTGCTGTTTCCAGCTGCTGAGAACTCGCTGTCCTCCTGGAGCATGGCTGGAGGCTGCCCAGGAGCCACCTTACTGCCCACCCAGGGACAGCCGCCGCCCCCACCCCTCTGTAGAGCCTCCTGCAGTGCTCCGATGTGGTTAAGTCCCAAATTGCTTCCCAGGGCAGGTGCCTGGGAAAGATGTTGCTCCCAGCAAGGCTGAGCCTGGGGTCAGAGGTCCCAGAGTCCTCTGGGCCAGGTCATGGGACCCAGACACTGCCCTGTATTCCTGGCACCTTGGGAACAGCCTGAGAAAGGTGCCCACACAGGGTCCAGCCCGGGCAGTGAGAAATAATTGCATTAAAAATGAGGGGAACTAAGGTCATCAGGGGACAGGACATTTATTTTAAAATCAGAAGCCAGAAGATGTGGGCAGCTGGTGTCCTAGGCCAGCCCTTGGGGAGAAGGGAGAGGAGTGACCTGGTTCATCCACGGGGCAGGACACAGAATCCCTGGGGACAAGGTGTGGCTCAGGGTCGCAGCTTCTGAGAGTTCAGAGGCACCAGGGGACTGCCTGACTTCAGGGCGGTGTCTGTGCAGAGGTGCCAATGGGGTCCAGGCAGGTGCCCAGTGGAATATCTGGCACCTCCACGCTCCTCCCCACAGATGCCCCAGGGCGCTGGAGCGGTTTCCTCTTCTCAGTGTGGGTATTGGCCCTGGGCGTGCCTGGCTGCACCCCAGCTCTGCAAGGTGGCCCTGGCACCAGCCACAGCTGAGCCAGGAACACAAGGGGGTCAGGAGGAGCCTGTCTCATCCTGGGCATCCCATGGCCTCGAGCTGTAGGGGTAGGGTACTGAGGGGACCAGAACTCTAGGACTCCAGGTGTGCAGTGATTCACTGGGGGGCCACATAGCTGACGATTTCAGGGGCCTGGTTGCAGCAGGTGGCTAGAATTTGGGTGCCATAATTTGAAGTTTAAACCCCAGGGGCAGAAGCAAATCTGGGACTTAGCCACATAGGAGTGCCTGCAAGACGCTCCACAGTGGGGGGAGAGGGAAAGGGATGTGTGGCTGCCCTTGGAACCTCAACCACCCTGGACCCTCTCTGCCTCCCGGATGCGCTTCCTTTCAGGGCCCCTCAGGACACGAGACACGCAGAGCCCTTGGCAGCATCTCGAGTGTAGAGACGCTGTCCCTGGAGCAACCCCACTTTGATGTCAGGCAGCTTGACCGCATGAATGTGTGGGACTTTTACCTCCAGAGTCTGGGTGCCGCCTCCCTGGGTGGGACGAGCTCCGGCCTCCCTGGGTGGGTCGTGCTCCGGCCTCTCTGGGTGGGATGTGCTCTGGCTTCCCTGGGTGGGATGAGCTCTGGCCTCCCTGGGTGGGTCGTGCTCCGGCCTGTCTGGGTGGGATGTGCTCTGGCTTCCCTGGGTGGGACGAGCTCTGGCCTCCCAGACAGGGAGAAGCTGGGACTATGTTCCTGGACTGTAGGGGGCAAATGACCAGCATGAGGCCAGGACCGTGCTGAGTGCCTGGTGTCTGACCCGCCCATCTACAGCTCGGCTGCCCAGGGCTCTGGGGACACCCGCACAACCCCACAGGCTCACAGTGGTGATGGAGGGTCCTGCACATCCAAGTCTCCTGGAACAGGCTGGGGGCCTGGGGTGACTGGTGGACCCTGGTCACTGCAGAGTCTCCTGCTACAAGCCTCCCTTGCCTACTTTGTGTGATACTGAATAATGGGACACATATGAAGTATTCAAAATATTCTGTTTACTCGGCAACAAGTGCAATAAAATCAATAGCAGTTGCAGCTCAGAAACCTCGGACAGTGATTTCCTGGAATGGGTTCTAACCTGCCTTAGCAGCTTGGCAGTGTGGCTGGGCTGGTTGTCATGAAGTGAGGGTCGACTTGGGGGGCAGGAATGTAAATTAGTGCCATATGACAGCCTGCTCAGGCCACTTAGCATGGGGTTGTTTTTAAGAGGACTTGACAAATTGGACCTGGGGTCTGTTTTTCTTTGTTGAGTGGGGGCTGCTCAGGGGGCTGTCCCAACCCACATTCAAAGTTGGGGGATGAGAAGACACAGCCGTGTGACCTTATGGGGTGACGGGCTCCTGTGGCTGACAGCACAGCAAGTCCTGTGGTCAGCAGATAGAAAGTCCAGGAGTGACTGAGGGACAAGGGCACTTCTGAGGGATCTTCACAGATCTCGGTCTGCTTTTGGGTGGACACAGAGCTCTGTGGGAGGGCTGGCCGGCCACGAGGCTCACACTTGTGACTGTGACATCGCTCCTACTCTTCTGACTAGGTCTGGTCAACAACTTTCAATATCCTTATTTTTATGGCTTTCTAGAGTTCTGCAGGTTGTACATAAGGAAAACTTCTTTGTTGAGGTAACACCAGCTATTGACGAAGCTCGAGCTTCAACTCCTACGTCTAAAGGGATCCTGGGATGCACCTCGGCTTCCCACTGGATTATGGGGTCACTTGGGCCCAAGAACTAGCCTCCCACCCTTCTGAGACTTCCCAGGCCAACGGGTAAGTTTCACCCTTAGGCATAAACTTTGCCCTTCGTGTTGGACAAGGTCACAAGAATAGCACCTCTTCCTCTGTTCTCAAAAAGACTTGGTTTCCTCCAGGCCTGGTGTCTCACTGAGGAGAGGACTCTGGGGGCGAAAGAACATGAGCTCCAAACCCAGGAGAGCAGAGAACATGCCCCAAAGGCTGCCTGGCGGAAGGTGGAGTCCATGGAGCTGGGGCAGCTGACCCCTGTATGGAGCCAGGAACAAGTGCAGAGAAAACCTGGAGGGACAGAAGGGCGAGCAAGGCCAGGGATACCACCAAGCTCTAGGGAGACAAATGTGCCAGGTGGGGCAGAGCAGGGGACGGTGGGCGTCTGGGGACTGAGGTGGCACAGAGGATATGCTTATTTAGGGGGAAACACTCGGCTATGAACTGGAAATGCAGCAATGAAATATTCCTGGAAGTTAGAATAATAGGAAAAGTATCTGAGTGCTACCTGCTCAGTTCCAAAAGTGCCCTAGTGAGACATACGAGGTACATGGGGACTGGCTCACTGACCAGAGCATGGAGCAGGGAGTGCTCTGTTACTCTGCTACACCAAGTTGTGGTGAAGGTTCCCTGCACGGTCACTTCTCAGCCATGGACAAGGCTCCTGGGCTCGCTGGCTGGCTTGCTCCCTTTTCCCATTTTTTTCTTCTTTCTTCTTTCTCCTTGTTTCGAAACCTAATAAGATTATTTATCAAATATAGTAGAAAATGTTCACCAATGAGTATAAACAATAAAAGTTAAGATGCATTTAAAACTTTTGTCATTTCTAAAAAGGATGAACGAAAACAAGTGTGCCTATAACCCTACCCCCCAGCCCATGGTCACATACTTTCCTTGCACTCAGAAGTAACACCCTAAATCGTGTATGATCTTACTTGCTTTACTTTGTAATTTTATCACACACACACTTACATATCCCTAGAACACAGAGGCGGTGCTTAATTTTGCTTGTGTGTTTCTGTGAACAAAAGCACATGCACAGGTTCCTCTACGACTTTTTTCCACTTTACACTTAGTTTTGAGACTCCGCGGTGCTGAAAGCATAGCAAAGTGCAGTTCCAAAGCAGGACTTGAGCGCTTCATGCCAATGGCATCTGGCTTCTTCCAGCTGAGGACCTTGTGGACATTCTAACAGACCATCTCCTGGGTCTTCCCTGGGCTATGCCAGGTCTCAAGACGTGCAACATCCCCCTCCACAGGGTGTGCACAACTCTCCTCTGCTTCTGCTTTGCAGATGGCTGGTGTGGTGAGGCCTGTGCCTGGGGAGGACATGGCAGTGATTGGCGTCTCCCTGATACTGTGCTTATTTAAGGGGGTGTCAGTCCCAGAAGGAAGGGTCCCTGCTGTTCTTTAGGCGGCGGCTGACAGGGGAGAGTAGAGCAGCATGGAAGCAGCTGCTGACACTGACCATGAGGAACACCAGCATAAGCGGGGCTGATATCTGAACAGAAGGAGAGGCCCGAGTGGGTCCCGAGGTCTGGGCGGCATCAGAACTATTATTTCTGGAGGGAGCTGATGGGTATCGCCTGCTCTGCCCAGGACCACATGCAATCCTCATCTGCCTCTTAAAGGTCTGCAAAGGCCTGACTGGCTGAGCAGGGAGCTCTGACTGCCTCTCACTTAGACGGAGCTGCCACCTGCTGCCACCTGCTGGCTTCCTCAACCCCCTGCACACAGCAGGTGCTGGGCCGCTGGGTCCTCCGGGCACATTCCCTATGGATAGTTCATCAGCCCTTCCATTTCCACACTTCTTTGTGTCTACTTTAAAAAGCATTCCTAAAACTGGAAGTTCCTGAATAACTAAATCTGTTCAAGAATCCAAATACAGGTATTTGTGTAGATGCAGCATTTCCTAACCTAATGGGACAGTGAGTCAGCAGCATTCTGTGCTCTGTCCGGGTGTCTGCATCTGTGCACGTGTTTTAAGTTTGCACATGTGAGTGCACACAAGTGTGTCACGTCTGACTGTATGCACATAAATGTGCACATGCACGAGAGCAGGTGTGTGCATAAGTGGTCCTACATTCATGCACATAAGTGTAGTGTGCACCTGTGTGCATATTCTGGTCAGGTAAAAATCTACAACTTGTCTTGGGCACTGTTGACCCAGTTCAGATCAACAAAGGCAATGGAAGCTCTGCTCTTCTTGGCCCACTGGCTGTGGTTCAGGACATTTCCCAATCGGAAATACTGGACTTGTCTTTCTCAATGTGACACAGCTTTCCTAGTGCCAGGAGATAGGCTGAGACTTGGCACAGTGTGCCTGTGTCTTCCGGGAGTCTGGAGAAAAGCACCCCCTCCCCAGACAGCTGGAGATGAGCCAGGTATTCCTGATGCTGCGGGAACACTTCTGACGTTTGTGAGCATGTGGCTCACAGTTCTTTTCTCCATTTGGGCTCAGAGTAACACACGGGCGCATCTTGCGTGCCCAGCAGCCCTGACATCATCACCAGCCTAATAAGGGTCCACACGTGTGCAGCTCAGGGAAACACAGTGGCCATCTTTTGATCCTTACAAGGATTTTATTTTAAGAAGTACATCAAATGTTACTACATAACTCTCCACAACAGGAAACTCAAAATCCAGAAAAACTCAGTGATTTGGTTACTGCCAAAGTTCCCAAAAGCTCAGACAGCTGGGAGGCAAAACCAACCTCCGAACATGCTCCACACCAGGCTGTCCCCAGAGCAGCACCCAGCCCTCGTCACTCCTCCAGGCCCAGCTCTGGCACCACCAGGAAGCAGCATTAAGCAATTTCAGGCAGGGGATGACCTAAGCCTGGCCACAGTGGGTTGGAGCTGGCCGTGTCCTGTGGTCAGTGGGAACATCCATGGGACCTGGTGAGGACAGCCCAGTGCTTCTCCACAAACTCAGTTTTTCATGAACACATTTTCACAATCACCATGCATGAATCTGCAGACCCCAGGATGACAGCGTGCAGTTCTTATGCTGGAAACCAGTTAATTGCCCATGCAGTTTAATTCAATGTCAACGTGAAGTCGCCCCGCCCCCCTGACCCCTAGGATAGCCAGAAGACTCTGGGCAGCAGTGGAGAGCCACTGCAGACACTCAGTGGGGACCCTGGCACCTGTTGGCTTGCACTGGGGACACTCAGCTCCTCGTGGGCCCTGACAGCCACACCCAAAGCACAAGAACACCCCCACATTGCCTACACCTCCTAGCAAGGGCTGGATCAGTCCACAGACAGAGTACACTCACCCAGCCTGTGCTGTCAAACATGACACAAAAGCAGAAATGCCTTTTCTAAAAGGCTCCATCACAATAAAGTATATAATTTAAGTTAGTTTGTCTCAGCCGTGGGTCTGAGTGTAGCTCTGTACTGACGCTGCTGTGTGCAGCTGGGCCTCCAGCATCCCCACGAGTGCCCCTCACAGCAGGCCCCGTGTCAGCCCCTTGCAAAAAGGCTGTTCACAAAAGACACAACATCCCAATAATTATTTGAAAAATGTTAAATCTCACTGATAACCAAGAAAAGCAACTTGAGAGTAAAAAAGAGAGAAAATGATACAAAAGCCTAACCTATTCATCAGAAGTTTCTGATGTCAGAGCAGGAAATCTGTACCACTGATTCTGATTTGTGCTTTCTGAAAATCGATTTCGCATTATTTGTCAGCTGCCATAAAAGTTTAAATCCTTAATTTGTAAGGAAATGCAGAGCTGCTCAAGGCTGAAGAGCTCTGTACTGCTCTATCAGTGATTAGAAAAGCCCAGGGTCAGCGCCAGGACCCTCATCCAGGTGGGCAGACAGCAGAGCCCACACCAGGCCCAGGGCACAGGACAGCCACAGCAGGTCTCAGGGGCAGAGACTGGAACCAGGGCCGGGCTCGAGCCTCACTCAGTTGCATGCCAGCTGGGAGCCCCCTCCTGTCTCTGAGGTAGTGCCCTGCTTCGGCCCTGCCAGTCACTGCCACCCTCCTCTGGACAGTACTCTCGGCAGGGTCGCAGCTGCCCCAAGCACAGCCCTGGCCTGGACACCATTTGCTCCTATGGCCATGTGGGCCCCCTCTGCTCATGTCCACCTACGCTTACTGTCCTCTGGCCACAACCAGGCCGCCTTTGCTGATCCAGATAGCTCAGACTTCCAGTCTCCACCCAAGCACCTGGTGTCTCCCACATGAAGACACAGACCAACATTAAGCTTCCTGCTCTGCTCTTGGGCATTCCCTCAGCCTGTCTGTGGGACCCCAGCCCAGAGTCTGCACCTGCTGCTGCGTCCACCTCCCTCTCATCCACTCTCAAGCCCTTAGCTCCGTCCCGCTCCCATCCCAAGCAGTGCACCCAATTGCACATTCCCTTGGGAAGAGCTATGGCATCCCTCCCTGCCCTGCCCCTCCAGCTTACACACCCTCAGCATCCCCACAGCTGGCCCCTGCGCAGAGACCCCTAGGTCCCTGCTCCCCCTTCCTTAATTGCCTTGGATTTCCTTCTGATGTTAGTGCCTGAGTCGTAGGGGCCAGTGCCTGAGTCGTAGGGGCCAGAACACAGTGCAACTTACTCTCCAAATCTGCTGCCCCAGAACACAACCAGATGCTCAGGGACTGCCCGCGAGCACTGGAGAGGTGGATGGCAGGCACTTCACACCAGCACTGACCCACACACCCTGCACAGGGGCCCGGGGCCTCCTCCTGGCAGCACGTCCCACATGTGTCCCACGGCACAGGACACCTGGCCTGAGAGTCCTGAGTCCTGCTGGTGGTCTTTGTGAAGGTGGACCCAACACCCCTTCATGCCCCTGAAATCAGAGCACACTGTGTAACCAGCACACATTCGTGATGAAGGGTCGTGGGTAAATCTACCAGACACACAGATAACACATCCCACTGTCCTGACCGGAGAACACATTACGTGGCTCCTCACCATCCCCAGTCCACACGCACAGATGGGCAGCTGCACATGATGCATGCTCTGCACAACGTGGGGAGACCAGCCTGCAAGGAGACAGGAACCTGGCCCGCTCATTTGGGGACTGAGGGCTTGGTGGCTGGCAATGCCCATACCTATCAGCCTGTAGCTGCTCTGTACATTTACTTTCCACTGTTGTGTGTGTGTGGCCTTTGTGTGAAAATTTATTTGGAATTGCAGTAGTCACCATTTTTTGCATAAATTGTTTTATTTATTTTTTTCTGAGACAGAGTCTTAAGCTATCACCCTGGGTAGAGAGCAGTGGCGTCACAGCTCACAGCAGCCTCCAACTCCTGGGCTCAAGCGATTCTCCTCCTCAGCCTACCAAGTAACTGGGACTACAGGTGCCCGCCACAACACCTGGCTATTTTTTTGTTGTTGTTGCAGTTGTCATTGTTTTAGCTGGCCCAGGCTGGGCTCGAACCTGCCAGCCTTAGTGTCTGCGGCTGGCGCCCCACCCACTGAGCCATGGGTGCCACCACCAGTATAAACTGGTCTTTACTGTTACTAATGTTAGGAAAGCTTTACCAAAAAAAATTTTTTTTGAAAGAATATTTTTAATATTAGAGAAAATAATTCTTTTAAAATGAAAGATATTTAATGAGATGACTTTCAAATTAAACATCCACATTCATTTTTGTAAAGAGAGCATGTCAGCACTCCCTTGTCACTCACAGGTCATGGCTCGGGTCTCACACTTTCCTTTCTGATTTGCACAGTCCATGCTGAGCTGTGGCCTCCTCCTGGCCAGGGCGTGGCCAACCCTCCCAGCCTGCAGAGCACAGAGATGAAGCAGGGACCCCCCAGGGTGCAGGACACTCCAGGGCACTGCTGTCTGCACTTACAGGAAGATGTAAGATGAATACACAATTTTGGGGAAAATATTCTATACACTATTAGGGAAAGATTTTACTGCACAGCAGTTGGTACACTTCAGGTGTCATGCATGTGGAATGCACAAAGTATTTCCTCAGTCATCACACTCCTTTCCTCATTGTCTATACACAGAAAAAACATTAGTTTTACATGAGCAGGTAAAAAGACCACCTGTGATGCTCCCCCTGAAAGAGTGTGGACACAGCACCGAGTGAGGTGACACCTGCTCTCTTACACATCACTCTGAAGTCTGCAGGTGATTTTGGCATGTAGGACTTTCCCCAGGATGAGGATGAAACATTCAGGCACTTGTTAATACTGCAATGTAAGGTGCTGAATACTGAACAGTTGAAAACAGTGTGGTTTGTTTTTATGAAAACAAAATGTAACCGTTCCCCTCCACCCTACCCACCACACACACACACACCTATGTTGGTCATGAATATAAAGTTTGTGCAAAGCCAGCAGCTTGAGTTTTATCACAGGAAACTGAGACTCAGATGGCTCCCTCCACACAGTCCAGGTAGTGCACCATCGCTGAAAGTATCAACACTATCTTTACGAAGTGCCTACAAGCCCTGAGTTCCTGCTGCGTTACCTAAGTCAGGTGCACAAGGAGCAGTGCAAGGGAGGCCAGGATGCAGGCAGCATCGCAAACTGCCCATCGCATCCTGTCCCACTGTTCACCATATGCCTCAGTCCTGAGGGCTTGAGATGGGACACTGAGCTGGTGGCCGAGTCCAGGCATCCCGTGCACTCCACACCAGGCTGCACCACGTGTTCACTTGTACTTTCTGCAAAACTACCTTGTGATGCAATTAACTCTCCCAAACATTAAACATCTGGAATTGGTGCTTTTCAGAAAGGCACGATCAGGCCTGTGAACACAACGCACACATTTCCTCATAACATTTGTTTTTAAAAATCTGGGTCTCTACCTGCTATTCTCAAGCTACAGATGGGCCAGGAACAAGAGTGTCCTGGGTGTGGCCTGCTTAGAAGTGGGTCAGAGTCACTGTGCACCTCTTCCAGCAGGGGTCCTGCTCCTAAGCACACCAACTGCCCAAGAGTCACGCTGCTCGGGAAGGATCACAATTGAGCTTTACATCTGCCACAGAAATGCATTAGGTGAAATGGCTAAATTATTCACTGTTGCATAGCAAAATCAAAAGGCTCATATTCTTTTCCACAGAATCCTGACTATATGGGCTTCCATCTTATTTTAATATTCTTAACTAAATACTTCAGTGATTCAGTGACGGGGCTCTTTGAGTAGACGAAGCTTCATGGGGATTTCGTTAACTTCAGATGTCGTGTTTTTTGAGAAGCTGCCTTACAGGTCTCAAGGGGCTTCCTCCCCCATGTGGGGCATTCTGTGTGCTGCCTGTGGTGGTAGAACTCCAAGCCCCCAACAGATGCAAGGACACCTCCCACCCACAACCTAAAGTGTCACCTGGCTTTGCCCTGTCTCCTGGAAGGCCAATTGCCCACTGCTGAGACCCACTGCAGTGTCCAGCATGACGAGTGGGGGAGCCCTGGGGAGGCAGCACCATTTATCACCCAGCTTCACAGACGCAACATTCACTGCACACTCTGTAATGAGTCCATGGCAATGTGGATGTCTTCACATCAAACTTCAAGTCATGAAACTCTGTGAAACCCTTCCCACAGCCACCCAGAGATCCTGGCACTGAAGATGCTGCTCGGCACCCATCTGACAGCCGATTTCTACGTGCTCGGCTGCGGGGGTGAGAGGTGGTTTCTCCACTGGAGGTGCCAGGCACCGGGGTCTGGGACGAGGGGCAGGGGCAGAGCCGACAGGCGCAGGAGGCGGCAGAGCTTCACTCCTCCTTCTTCCTCCTTTTCTTCCCTTTGCTCTTCTCTTGCAGGCTCTTCAGGTCTATCATCGCGCTAAGCGTCTTTCGCACCCACATGACCTAGAAGTGTGAGGACACACATGAGAAAGGAGGGACCCAGCTGGGCAGCAGGGCGCACGGGAGGGTGGGGGGCACGTACCACGATGATCATGGCGTTCAACAGCAGCGGTCCTGAGAACACAATGGAAATGAACATCCCCCTGGAGTCAAAGTACTGGTATTTTGAAAATAATCTATTTTAAGAGAAAAAAATAAGAAGTTACCCAGAAAAACAATAAAGTGTTTTCAGTGATACTCTCTATGTAGCTTGTGGCAAGACCCACCACCAGTGAAGGGGGCACTGCCCGCCCACCATCCAAAGTGTGACGCTCACTGTGAGACACACGGGGTCACGGGACAAGGACAACACTGGTGAAAGCAGCAGTGACCTCGGGACTTCTCCAGACATGGGCACAGGGTCCCTGGGTACAGTGGAGGTGACGTTAACAGTGAGACGCGAATGCCAGGACATCCTCATGCTCTTTGGGTGCTTCCTGTGAGTGCCCTAAGTCAGGGACCACTCCCTGGGTACAGTGGAGGTGACGTTAGCAGTGAGACCCGAATGCCAGGGCATCCTCATGCTCTGTGGGTGCTTCCTGTGAGTGCCCTAAGTCAGGGACCACTCCCTGGGTACAGTGGAGGTGACGTTAGCAGTGAGACACGAATGACAGGACATCCTCATGCTCTGCGGGTGCTTCCTGTGAGTGCCCTAAGTCAGGGACCACCTGTTTGAGGCCTCACTGGCTTAGCACTATCAGGCGCCACCACCTTGTCCCAGGAGAGCCTTAGGACGGCGAGAGTATGTCTACTTCCCAAAGGGAGAGCCATCTGTCAGCAGAGATGGGTTCACACACAGGTCTGACTCTCTCAGTGGCCACAGGAGAAATCTGACAACTCACTCAATATGGACAGGCACTGGGTCACGGCAGTGACAAGTCCCTGCTCTGCTGAGCTTGCCTTCCAGGGTGCAGGGCCAGTGACTGACTCTTGCAGGGTAGAGAGGAGGAAGGCTATATGGGGTCTGAGGGGCAGTAGTGGTGGCTGGTGGGACAGAGCCAGGAGGGACGGCAGGGAGCCAGTCCCTAAGGGCTGGAGGTGTCACCTGAGACTCCCAAGTCACAGTGACGGTGGAGGGTCCTAGCAGGACCTCCAAGAGAACAAAGGGACGCGATATACAATGCCTCAGTCCTAAGAATCGAGAGGCGATGCTACCATCACAGACGGAGCAGGTGCTTTGGGGGAGCAGAGAGGGCAGTGTGGAAAGTGCTCCTCAGACAACCCAGCAGACAGTGCCAGGAGCAGCACCCAGAGCTCCAAGGTGCCAGGAGTGGCTGTCTGCAGGCAGGCAGCACCCTGGTGGCTGCAGGGAGGGGGACACCTCTGTCTCCTTCCTGATAAGCTCAAGCACATGGCAGACTGAAAGGAATCGCTGGACAGGGACATAGAGGTCACCAGGTTGAGGACAGGGGCATTCTGTGACAGCTGGCGGCAAGTCCAGGCAGAACTGGCTCCAGGGAGGAAGCTGAAGGAGGGCCCAGCATCTGCTTGGTCATATTAAGGCAGGAGGCAGGCATGAGGCTCAGCTATGGGGACAACACCAGCTATAGGAGGGACAGGCTGATGACACAAAAAGGAGGAGACACCTGCAGCCACATCCCCTAGGGCCAGAGCAGGGGCTGTGCAGAAGGAGTGTGAGCGTGAGCATCTCTGCTGCTCTGTCAACTGAGTACGGAGAGTCTGGGGAGGAGGACACGTCGGGGGGCTCCAGCCAGTATTTCCCCTCCAGACGTCACTATGGGCCTTGGCGTGGCTGTCTAGCTCACACAGGGCTGGGTGCTGAGGCTGCCTGTGAACTCCTGCCAGGGGTCAGATGATGTTTCCGTGGGATGGAGAAGGAAAAGGGAGCAGGAGGGAGCACAAGGGCCTGGCTGCGGGGCCCTGGAGGAGAGACTAGGCTCCATGGGACAGGGTGAGGGGGGAAGGGTCCTGATCACAGGGACTTCAGCGCAGGCTACTCTGGAGCCTTCATGGGAGGGTTGCCCGGATGTCCAACCAGAGTTACCTGAGAGCAGGGGAGTCCATGCAGCAGACCAGAGCACGGCCTGCTCTAACCACCATGCACCAAGCACTCCCTAAAATGCTACCTTATTTATTCTGCAACTAAAAGTCCTTTAAATGGCCTATCACCTTCTCTCTCATGGTATTATCAACTGCAGCAGCTAGCCCCAGACAGCTGCCTGCAAGGCAGGAGGGCCCTGTCCTACGTCAGCTGACAAAAGGCTCTCAAAGCCTCAAACTGTCCATGCAAGCTGTGGTGAGTCCCTGGTATTTGTGGTGGCCTCATGGGTCCCCAGACCTCACGAGGCAACTCCTGACCATAGCCAAGGGCATGGGAATTGGGGTTACCTCCAGTTCATCGCAGCCGCCTCATTGATGTATTCTGCACAATAGACCAAAATCACTGAAAAAAAAGATGGAAATTGTGAGTTAAACTTCGGATGCCAACTATTATTCATTGCAGAATGAGATCACACAATCTCTACAACGGAATATTCAGTATCAAAATCAGACCACCATGAGCTTGATGAGGAGCGACTCCTGTCTCAGACGTAGTGTGAGGTGAATTCCGTGACAGGAAAGGAACTAGGATCCACACATGTCCAAGGCCCTGGTGGCCCAGGTGGCAGCTGCAGGGTGTGGCTGGGACCAGCCCTGGCCCCACAGTGGAGGGCTCAGCCAGCTGTGGGCACCTTTTCTCAGACTCCAGATTGCAGACCACCAAGAGCCGGGAGACTAAGCACCCAAGCCCTGCCCAATGTCACAGTTCTGCAGCTGCCCTGGTGAGACCGTGATTGGGACGTCACCGAAAATAGACAGAAAAGCACCTGGAGGTTTTGGAGGTAAAGGCAGGACAGAGAACAACGCGAAAGGGCAACAGCAATAGGGGAGGTGGCACCATCACAAGCCCACCTGCCCCGTCAAGGTCCCCAGAGCACAGGCCTTAGGGACCTGCCTAGAGTCTGAAGCGCATTCATGGGCTATGCTGTACTCAGACCTGGGAGAGTGACCCAGCTGCTAATATACTGGCCTGCACAAAACAGAAGAAAGTGAGACTTGGAAACTTTTAAAACCTGAGGCCTTAATTTCTGGTATACATTTCTCAGTTAAGTCACAGGAACAAATCCTTCCATTCTTCTTGACTCAAATCAGGAAGAGATTAAACTAGGCTCAGCACCCTCCTGACTTCCTTCCTTCAAAGAACCAAATGAGCCACAAAAAAGAAGCAGGGGAGAGAAAGGAGAAAGGCTGGGAGAGAGGCAGGGTCTCAAGGCGGCCAGTCTTGGAGTGGAGACTTCAGTGAAGCCCAGCGTGCCACTTGTCAAGACGGCTCCGAGGCAGGTGTGAGTCAGGGGCATCATGAGAAATGTGAAAGCATGCAGAACAGGGTTCTTCATCACTCAGGCCTGAAGGCTGGCACCCCCCTCCCTTCATCCTACAAAGGGCCACCCTCTCTCTCCCCTCTCCGCTGCAGTCCTCCTACCAGACTTCTCCCCACCCACTCCTGAACTTCTGAACCTCAGCCTCAATGGCACCATCACTACATGAAGCGGGCCCCTTGCCCTGTCTCACCCGGCTCCTGACTTCCCAGTCCTGACACCCATCACACTGGTAACAGCTTGGGTAGGTCTGTGGCTGACAGTGGTGCACCCCATGGCACAGTACATGGCTAAGAAGCTGTGTCTGCTGTCCCCCTCAAGTTCCCACACATGCTTGACCAGGGGCTGCCCTAGAGGAAGTCAGCCCTTACTTGAAAAGACTTATTTGCTCATTACTTCATCTTTCTAAAAGAATCTTTTGCTCACATTTCCTGCCTTGCACACAGCCAGCTGACTAAACTCAACTAAAATTAGCTGTTGTGTCCATCCCTGCCAATCACAATCTCCCATGCCTTTCTGGTGTCCATTGAGTCAAGAAGAGCCTCAGCTAGGCCTCTGGCCATCCACCTGTCCAAGCTCAGTGCCAAAACTGCCAGGTGCCTGTGCTGGCGTTACTCTGACTCGTGACCCCTCTGTCCCTGCATGGCGGGGGTGCCGCCCTCACAAGGCACATAGCCTGAGGTCTCCTGGCTCCGCCTGGGCCAGCAGGGGCTGGTCATTGCTCCATCTTCTGGTATGGACATTTTACGTGCTCCTGCACCACATCTTTACTTCTGTGTGATCTTTCTCAGTCATTCTAGGCAACCCTGCCCCTTCTCTAAAACCCAGGAGCTCTTAAGTTTAAAACTCATCTGGGTAATTCTTGTTGGACACATAGAGTTTTCTTTCCTCCCATGGAGGAAATCATCCTATGAAAGAGAACAATTCAGTAAATTAAACCCTCCTCTACATAACTGGTATTTAGCATCCTCTCTGGTACATGGTAGGTACTCAGTAGATTCCTTCCAAATTTAATACCCCCAAATTACTTTTCTTGACAGTTTCCAAGAGTGAAATCAAAGAGTGCCTTAAAATTCAAAGTGATCCAAGGGTAAAAGGGTTGGGAGGTCCTGTGCAAACACTCTCCTCCTGCTCACAGGCAGCTCCATGCACACGGTGACCACAGCCACGGAGCTTCTGAGCTTTCTACTCACCAAGGCACAGGAAATGCCCGATCTGCAATCTGTAGCTCTGGGAGGAGGCACAGGTCAGGAGCAGGCAGAGCACATGGAAGACAGCGAGCCCCACCAGCCATGGTTCAGTCCAGTCTGTCTGCTGGGAGGACACAGCACCAGTACCCATCACCCTCACAGCCAGGGCTGGGCTGCACACCAGGCACAGCGTTCCCTGGGCCTCCCTGCTCAGCTCTCCCAGGGCTACTCGGCAAGCATCCAGAAACGCCTGTTTTGTCATGCCTGGAAATGGGGAGCAGGAGCCTGGCCCCACCACAGCCACAAGGCACAGTACTAGAGCTCAGCACACAGCATCTGCCATCAGTAAGCTCAGAAAGGCGTAAGGGACTAGCACCCCTGAGATGACACGAAGTCAAGGGACCTATTCAAGGAGCCCCACTGATTAACCCCAAAGCAACAACCGGAGATACCACATCTAGCTCCTCTGACTACTACTCAAGGGACAGCCAGGCCATCCTGACCTGCATGTCACTTTTCTCGATCTTTCTGGAACACACCCAGTGCTCAGCACTGTTGCTCTCCCAGCCTCCTCACTCCAGAGGAAGGCACGTCCACTAACAAACTCAGGGCCACCTAAGCCCAGTGCCCTCCAAGCACAAAGACACTTCTGGAGGCTCTGTCCCCTCCTGGCACCAAGGTCCCTCCTGACACTGAGCTCCCTCCGGACCTACAGTCCTCTATGCTCAGTCCTCTCCTGAAGCTCACATGCTTTGGAAGCTTAGCCCTCCCGATAGTCACTTTACGATCTTGCCTGTCCTCAGTCCTCCCCTCATCTCCCTCATGTCCTCCACTATATGAGCAAGACTTGTAGAGCCCATCTGGATCTCTTTAAAAGTCAGTGACAGCACACACAGTAGCCTCTCCAGAGCCTGCGCAGAACACATGAGTCAAGCTCACAGGTGCCCATGAGTGCATGGACTAAGAGCTCAAATGGACAACCAGTGCTATCCACACCCAGCAGGGCCACACACCCCTGGGTGGCCACAGGGATGCAGGCACGCAGTGGTGAGCCATCTGGGGACATAAAGCCACTGATAGATGCTCAGGGCACAGCCCAGAAAACTCCCTACCTCCAGACCCCAAGCTCACCAGCCTCCTCAGCATCCAACCAGTAGACCCAGGCCCAGCATCCACACTTTGCCCACATGGTCCAAGCCCCACCTCAAACCCTGATGCCTCGCCCACAGAGCATGATCTCCCCCCTGTAGCCCTGCCTACAGGGTCCAAGCTCTTCCCTGCAATCCTCAGCCGGGTCTGTATGGTCCAAGTTCCTCCGGACACTCTTCCAGCCCCACCCACATGGTCCGAACTCCTCCCCAAACTTCTCCAGCCCCTACCAGAGGACCCAAGCTCCGCGCTCCACTCCTCAGCTCCACCCACATAGTCCAAGTTCCTCCCCACACTTCTCCAGCCCCCGCGCACAGGGCTCAAACTCCTCCCTGCACGACCTCCAATCCAGCTTACAAGTCCAAGTCCCGCCTCCACTGCTCCAGCTCCCCCGAGAATATTCAGCACATCACCCAAAAAACTTCCGTATTGCACAGCACTCGCTCACCGCGCCCCGCTCACCCAGCCTAACTTTCGTCCCCATCAGCCGCTCTGCATAGCCACACCCACCAGAACCTGGCCTCAAGCACCAGCTCTGCGCATGCAGCACCACCATCTACGTCCCACCCACAGGCCTTAGGCCGCGCCCCCAACGGTCCTAGCCCAGCCCTCGCGAGCCACAGCCCCGCCACGCGAGCGCGCGGCCCGCGTGCCGCCCAGCCTCAAGCTAGGCCCCTGGGCGACCCTGCGCGTGCACAGCCCGCAGTGGGGACTACGCAGGCTGCGAATTACCGTGATGACTGCGGGAATGCTGTCTGGGAAGGAGCTCAGGGAAAACGGAGACGGCATGGTTCAGGAAAGCGCCAGCCGCGAAACTCCGGATGGGCTCCAGGGAGGAAGTGCGGGGTGCTTTTTTCTCGCGAGATACCCTGCTTCGCGAGACTGCGCAGTGGCTTTCCTCTCGCGATAGTTCCGTAACTTTTAAATCCAGGTCACGCGTGATAATTCAGCATTATGGTGTCAGGATAATGGAATTAAGTGTTGCGTGTAGTGCAGGCGCGGGTGGGGTTCTCAGCTGCTTGAGAGGGTCAGAGCGCGGATGGCGGCCTGTCCACAAAGGTCAGAGGGGTCGGGTCATCCTGGGGGTCAATGTCCTCCCCAGGACGTGGACAGCGTCCCCACCCCGGGACCCTGCGGGCCCTGGGTCAGTGTCCTCCCTGGACCTTGTGGAAATAGGACAGTGTCCCCGCAGGGGGAACCTTTACTCCAGGTGCGTCAAGGTGGCCCTGGCTTCCTCCCCTCCCTGCTGGAGCAGCGTCTCAGGGAAGATCCGCCTCCCTGCTGGAGCAGCGTCTCAGGGAAGATCCGCGGCGCGGTTAGGGCTCCACGGAGCTCGGGGAAGAGTGTGCGGGAACCTGCGATGCCCGCCCTGGTGACCCGCGGTGTCCCCCTAGGGCTCCACCTTAACCCTAACCCTAACCAAAGTCCTGCACAGCTCAGCTGTGAACCAGAGTCACACCCTCAGAGACACACTCAGCTATGGTCTTTTCTCCCAGGGAGTCCACAGAAGTCTGAACCTGGAAAGACAAGAAATTGCACCAAACACGTTATTTAGAAACGTGTAGATGCAGACACATGCCCAAAGATGCAATGAAAAAATAGAAATGAGGGGTGGCACCTGCAGCTCAGTGGGTAGGGCACTGGCTCCACATACTGAGGATGGAAGGATCAAACTCGCCCCCAGCCAAACTGCAATACAAAATAGCCCAGCATTGTGGCAGGCGCCTGTAGTCCCAGCTACTCAGGAGGCTGAGGCAAGAGAATCACCTAAGCCCAGGAGTTGGAGGTTGCTGTGAGCTGTGACGCCATAGCATTCTACTGAGGGCGATAAAGTGAGACTCTGTCTCTAAAAAAAAAAAAAAGAAAAAGAAAGAAAAATGGGTTTCTTTTTGAGATGAGAGAATATGGGGGTCCTACCATAGACAGGAGCCTCATACTATTCTCCCAGGCCTTCCAGTCTTGCCAAGTCAGAGAGCTCCTGGCCCAAACCCTGGCAGTTGGGGAGTCAGGTGGGTGATCCAAGGTGCCCAGAACTTCCTGTGATGAAGGGACTTTCTGTGTTTGCATGTCCAGTAACTGCTGGACACATCACTACTGAATGCTTGGAAGAGGCTGGTCTACTAAGTGAATTTCTGAATTATTTAACTAAGCAACATGTGACTATTGACTTTCATAATGGACAGCACAGAAACATCTGCCTAAAAAGTGCAGTCACAGTAGAGAAGGCTAGAGACAGAGGTGCAAGGAACAAATGGGCAGAGATTTGCAAAATAAAATGGTTATTCTTGAAGTTGATAATTTTCTTATTCATTATTATTGGTTTTTATTTACCTATTATTGACTGATGTAAAAATTCTCTTCCAAAAGTATAAATCTTGCTATATATTCAAATCATCTGATGACCCACCACTTATTAGTATTTCCCCTGGGTGTGTACTTCTGGGAGCCTCTTGTCGGCTGCCCAGGTCTGGGCTGGCTTCCTGGTGGACCTGATGGTCCAGATGATGTTTGGAATTGACCTTCCTCATCACTTGGGTGTCACCTTGCTTCTGTCTGCTGTTGGGCCCTCTATTCCTTGGCTTTATTATTTTAATTTGATAGGTATCAAAAATCTCCAGAAATTTCCTGGAGAAGGCTACATGGTATACAGCTTCATAGGTGGTGTGGGTCTGAAACTGTTTTTGTTTTACCCTCACATTTAATTTATATTTTAAATATGTATATGCAGAATTTCTAAGCAACTTGTAATAGAAGGATTTCCTCCAGATACCTTTTTTTTTTTCTGTAATACTGAAACAGCTCTTTGATAAGAAAGGTCAGACTGAGGTAAAGGTTATTATTGACTTTTTGACAGAATCGTGGGGTCATTGACATTTTATTTTCAGTTTCAGGACAACCTGTTGATATTCATGGCCCTCTCAGTCCTGGGGTCTTTGAAAGTAAACAGAGACTGATTTGGCTGCCATGGGGTGGGGGATCCCTACACCTGACAGCAGCTGGGTAGGTCTCACTGCGACTTAACACCAAGAAATTTTTGCCCCAGGAAAACACATTTGCTTCTTAGCATTGCTCATCACCAGCCTTGCGTCACCCCCCACCCGCTGTGGTGCTGTTCTGTAGAGGGTCGGAAGATGGGGGACAATATTATTGGTGACACAGGAAGAAGTAAGCTTGAAAATTGCTATTTCCTTCTGAGATAGGGAAAAGTATGTTCTAATCTGGAAGGGCGAAAAGCATCTTGCAGAAACTCAAGGACATTCCTGCAAAGTCCTCTCCATGGTAACTCAGCTCTTAAGAATTTGTAAAAACTTAGCTTCCTGGAACTTTGAAAATACTGCTTGCTTCCACTTCTGTAAACCCTGCACATGCTTTGAAACCTCCAATGAGGGACAATGGACAATGTAATAATTTCTTTGCCTTTCTGTGAACCCTGTACTGGGATGGGGTGGAAGTAGGCAGGGAGCTCGGCCATTTTGGACTCCAGTCTGCTGCAGCTCTGTTGGCTGAAATAAAGCTGTTCCTCTTTCAAATACATGTGCTCAGTGAATCTTCTCTCCATCAGGCCTCATTTTCTTTATTATTATTATTATTATTATTATTATTATTATTTTGCAGTTTTTGGCTGGGGCTGGGTTTGAACCCGCCACCTCAGGCATATGGGGCCAGTGCCCTACTCCTTTGAGCCAAAGGTGCCGCCCCCATCAGGCCTCATTTTCCTGCTACCTTCCTCATCCTGAGAGGCTCCAGTTCAGTTTTTGTGAGCTGTTGACATTTTTATTCCTTGACATCCACCTATAGTGCTGAGTGTCTGTCACGTGCACAGATAAACACAAACCATATGTAAATCCTACATGTAGTGAGATGAGAATCTTTGGTGGCAGTGGGAGTGGGGAAAGTCACTGTGTGCTCCTCCAGCCAGAGAACCATGACGGTGCCTAAGCCCAAGCACAAGTGCAGCCCAGTGAAATTTCTTTAGTTGAAACCTTCCTGCCTCTTAAATCTGGAAGGGATTTGGGGTATTTTATCCCAAAGCAGAATCCCCAACAGAATCCCATGTACCATGCCCCGTGTCCACTTTCTATCTCTCTCAACAAACAAGGAGTTCAGAACTTAGAATAGTGGAAACCAAATTTGTTTAAAGTTGTCAGTTCCTCAAAGCTTCTGTGATAAGTCGATGTCAACATTCTCCTACGAGAACCTGAGATTTAGGAAAACTCTGTGCCGCAGGGATTTGTAGGATGGTCTATTGCCAGCTTTTTCTACACATCCCAGGATCATAGCTGATTTGTCTTGCATTTTACTTTTATTACAAGAAAAACACAGAGTCACATATTTTAACCACAACGGGAGACAACTTTATCAATAAATAAAAAGAAATTGCAAATAAGAAATGTGAAAAAAAAAAATTGCCCAAGTCAGGAAGACTGAGTTTATTCCAGAGAGAACTCTGGAGCTGCGTTTATGAGCAGACAGTACTCCGTTGAAGTGTAGTGTGTGTAAGAGCCAGCTGTGGCTTCAGAAAACACAACAAAAAGAGATGGAACTTGCTTCTCTTTGGTGCAGGACAACGCCTGCGAGGTCTTTGAGACCTGACAAAGCTGTTAGGGTTAATCAGTGGAAGGGGGAAGAAACCATCAGGACCTTTTCTCTTGTGGGAATTCAAATGTATTGTCTTAGCAGGAGATTACTAAAATGACAGTTATTAAAAAAAATTAAACCATTCTATAAACTTTAATAGACAATGAATATGTTTCACATTGTATGTAATAGTGTGACGTTTGTTAAATATTCCTTGGCTCACTTCACTCTCTTCCACTGGCTGACAGGGAATATGGTTCCCTTGTTTCTTATCACGTAGTATTTTGTATGCAGGTGTTTAATGTAAATGTGTGTCAATGAACCTTTACCAAGAAAGCCTAAAACCAAATAGACAGAGAAGGTTACAAACTTTCTCTTGATTTTAAAATTACTCTTCCCCACATAATTTACAAGGGCATATTTTTAATGCTTTATTCTTCTATGAATTTTTAGTAAACTCGTCTCATCATTTGAAGAGTTTTACCCATCCTGCTAATCTCCAGACAGCCATGAAGAGTATTTGCAAAAAAAAGAGTACATAAAATTGTTTTACAAAAGATTAAACTGCAATGATGGCCTTAAATTGTGGTCTCTATTTCCTAACAGAAGGCTATGGTTTGCCCTATTTCCTGAGAGCTATATTCTCAACAGCTGCCTTCATTTATTTTAAGGGAAGATCTAAGCTTCTTTTTATTTGATAATCTATTATATCATAATCATGATGATATTTAAATTTTTATTCAATAGTAGTACTTTAAATTTTATTTTATTTATATACTTGCTTTTCATTAAGGGGTATAAATGGAACTGAAGTTTATATATCTATTCTAAACCTACTCTGGCATATACAAGAAAACAAATTTAGAATTTTGGCAGGCACTTAGATCTTCCCTCTCATAAGATTCCATTTTGTAATACAGTTCTGATAATTTTCCCTTGGAAAGGTATTACAAAAAACATTCACCCTATTTTATAAAGATACCTTTTTACTTTATTTTCTATCACCATAAGAGGACATGAGGGCCCTCATTTGCACTTGCTGCTGTGAAGGAGTGGGCTTCTCCACGAGGCTGCGTGAGCAGCAAGGCCATCTGCTCATGTGCTCCTGGCCACTGTTGGGCAGGTGGCAGTGCAGGAAGGTGGGGAGGGACGGGCTTCACATCCTGGTTAGGGAACCCTGTCATCAGGATAAACATGTTTCACCCACATAGCTGGTACTTATGTGCCAGTAGTGAGATGCTAGCTGGTTAGCACCTCTTAGGAAGTTATTGATCTCCTGAAAACAGCCATGAGAAACATGGTAATTATAAACTGATTAGTAGTAGTTCTTATGGTATGGAAGAAGGAAAGCGACTTCTTCATCACACGTGGAATTCTCAAAGTGGCCATCAGAAACTCCTTCTTGGAGCCATAATAAGTCCAAAGGTGAGACATTTATACTGAGGATGTGTATCAGAGGTGTATCTTGCAGCTTCTACACATTACAAATGGCCAGTTGACCCAATTTTTTTTTTCTTTGAGTCTCAAGCCGTCCCCCTGGGTAGAGTGCTGTGGTGTCACAGCTCACAGCAACCTCAAACATTTGGTCTTAAGCGATTGTTTTGCCTCAGCCTCCCAAGTAGCTGGGACTACAGGTGCCCGCTGCAATACCTGGCTATTTTTTGTTGCAGTTGTCGTTGTTTAGCTGGCCTGGGCCAGGTTTGAACCCACCATCCTTGATGTATGTGGCTGGCACTGTAACCACTGTACTATGGGCGCCAAGACTGGTCATATTTTTAATTTACCACACTGTGACAACTGCATATATTTCTTGTGGTTGCTAAGAGTTAAGTTGATCCAGGAATTATTGAAATCGTAAGTTTATTTAAAAGACAATTATAGATACTGTTATTTCTTAGTTAATATTCTCAATACTCAACAAAAGTATTGACACTTGAAATTTTGCATGCAAATTTAATCAGGGTATATTTTCCAAGTGAAAAGAAAAACATATAATATTAAGCCAGAAATAAAAACTTCTGGATTATTAATTTAACTGCTGATGCACTCATACCAACTTTTAAACTTTAATGTTCTGTCTACAGTTAAAGTTGGTATAGGGTTAGGGTCTTACATTTTAAAAGAGAACAGTTTACGGGACTTTGGTTCTGGAACTACTTTCTCCAAAGCATTATCTTTGAAATCTGAGAAAGTAATTTAACTAAAGCTTGTAAAATATGTTCATTGTATTTTAAATCTTACTTTAATTTTAAAGGGTAATCTGAATCAGAGGAAGGAAAACAGGTGAAAGAAAGGGGGGAGAGAGAGAAAGTGTGGTTGAGACTCCTGGGGGTGCACCACAGGGTTGGCCCAGAGCTCGTGTTTTCACCGGAGCATCATCACCACCACTCCTTTGAGAAGATTTCCTTCTCCAGGGAAGTCAGCCTGATTTGGAATGCAAGGCAGCTTTTCATTATCAATGTTTTAATACTCCCCCCAAGAAAGCTTTCACTTGTATGAATCATTCGATTCAGCTGATAGTTTGAGAAATGGTCTCACCTTGACACTCCCATTTCCATTTCCAGCCAATTTCAGAACTGACCAGCATTTTACAATGAGCAAGAACAAGTCGATGTAGTTTAACAAGCTGCGAATTCTCCCCGTTGCTTTCTCTCAACCAACTTCCAGGCCTCGTCTGCAGGAACTTGCCGAGCTCATCATCCAGGCTCATTGCAGACCTCCACTGTTCTCCTGTGGGCCAGTCTGATAAAAAGCATGAAGGACGTTGAGCACTGGGAAAGGGGAGGGGATGTTAGCAGGGCAGAGCAAGTACAGCCAGAACTGAGAAAAACATACCTTATTGTTGGACCTGTCTGTTGCCATCTGTAAAACAGAGAATCCTGAATCAGATGGAAAGCAGCAGGGATTTCGGTGTCATCGCCTGACACAGGATGGGCTGGAGGACTCCAAGTGCACCTGAAGCTTCCTGCTGTTCCCACACTGAAGAGTGTGCCACTGGGAGCGTGTCCCTGTGCCGCACACCTAGACGAGCAGTGGGTGGGGACATCTGAGTGTGCCACCAGGAGCGTGTCCCTGTGCCGCACACCTAGATGAGCAGTGGGGTGGGGACATCTGAGTGTGCCACCGGGAGCGAGTCCCAGTGCCGCACACCTAGACGAGCAGTGTGGTGGGGACATCTGAGTGTGCCACCGGGAGTGTGTCCCAGTGCCACACACCTAGATGAGTGGTGGGGTGGGGATATCCACATAGCATCATGGTCCTCACTGCAGACAAATCCCTGTATTACAAACTCCTTGAAACTGCATACCATACATTAAGGAAGCATTTCACAGATATCAGAGACGTAGCGAGGCAGCGAGGGCATGAGAGATTTGTGGGTCTGTAAGCAGCAGCTGGGAGCCAAGAAGGCGAAGAGTCTGAGAATCCTGCAATAGTCGTTTCAAATCTTACAGGTCTGTAGGGACAAAAACTTGAGTTTAGAGTCCATTAATAAGAAAGGGCCCCAGTGTGACCCCAGTAGTAAGGGTAAACTAGAAAGTGAGCAGCCCTCACAGGCAGAGTGGAACACAGTTGGAATAACCTCAGTGCTTGACTGAGTCCAGGTGGTCAGCAGCTAACCCAGCCACCAGCCTGAGCTGGAAGCAGCTCCTCTCTGGGGAAAGGTCAGAGCATCTGGGGCCCCACATCATCTCTAAAACAATTTATGACATTGTATGTTATTCTCTCAGATGTCACCAGACACACAGAGACAGCTTTATTAACTACCCAGAACCAGGAAATTTAATCATAATGAAATCAAACATCAGGAGATTCAGATAAGATGATCAGATATAGATTTAAAATAAATGATAAATATGTTTAATAAATCATTTTACAAGATGGAAAAATTTTGCATGGAAAGAATCAAATTTGCAAATTCTGGAAGTAATATAATACTTAAAATTAAGAACTTAGATGAGTTTAACAGGACATCTGCTTCTCAAGAGATTAGTAAACTATAAATTTGAACAGAAGGAAACATTTAGTTTTAACACAGAAAAAATAGTATGACATATCAGATACATTGGAAATGAACTGTTTCACTCATAAAACTTCTGATGCCAAAAGTGTGGGTTTTTGTTTCATACCAACCAAATCTTACACGGCAGGGATAATTCTCATCTTGTTCTTCCATCTTCAGCTCAAGCAATTAAAATAGGTTTTTTTAAAATACAGAATATATGAATTTTCTTTTAGTTGTCATTATTTTTGAATTAGGTACTTCTTACTGCACTTTTACTTTCTTCATACGTATTTAGAAGATAACAAAGTTGACACATACTTTCTGAACTCAATCATACCCAACAGTTTCTCTTTTCACTACCAAGTGAAAGATCATTTACTGACTCTTTCCAGGGGCTTGCTGAGAAACTCATAACCTGATAATCAGATCCTTAAACACATTGTATATAAGCAGGGAGTTATTGTACTTAATGTGGGAGAGATTCAGCCCCTGAAATGTTGTTTCCCAAATCACCAGCTGAATCTTATCACAGAGAAACAGAGTTTGTTTTCAAACAGTTTTGAGAGGCCTTTAAAAGTCAATATATGTGCTGAACCTTCAAATGCTTTTGAAGAAGTTTACTGAAAAGCTAAATATCTTTGAATTTAAGCGTATATTTGTCCTGTCTGAATCAGCCCCTGCTGCAGAGCAGGAATGATGAGGATTCTTTTTTTTTTTTTTTTTTTTTTAAGAAAAAGATACTTTTCTTTTTTTTATATTAAGTCATTTGTACATAGATCATAAATACATTTATGCCATTATGGGATTCAATGTGTTGATTATTTGTACAAATTGGAATGCTTGCATCCTACTAATCAACATAGCCTTCACCTTATTTATCCAATTACAGTGTTAAGACATTTGTGTTCTACACCTGGTAGATCCAACCTGTATGTGCAGCGTGCTCCACAGGTGTGGTCCCCCTGCTATCAATCCCTCCATCAACCCACCCCCTCTCCTCCCCTCTCCCTCTCCTTCCCTCCTTCATCCTAGGCTATAGTTGTGTTTCATTTTTCATATGCAAGTGTGAGTGATTATAAATTGTTTTCACAGTAGTACTGAGTACATTGCATTTTTTTTTTTCTATTCCTGAGATTTTTTTTTTTTTTTTTTTTTTTTTTTTTCTGGCCAGGGCTGGATTTGAACCTGTCACATGCAGTATATGGGGCCGGTGCCCTACTCCTTTGAGCCACAGACACTGCCCCAATTCCTGAGGTGTTTTTAGTCTCACAGAGAGACTGGAGAAAGCCTCAGGTCCTTCTGCCTTGAACTTGGGTAAGGAACCGTTGTCTAGCCATCTGTGGTGGCATCTTATTGGTTCCAAAGTGACATTTTTAGGGTTGCTGGAGCAGTTTGATAGGTTGTGAATGCAATGAATACTTCACAGTTTGACAGCATAATTTCTAACCACAAAAATTACATAAAATAATTTCTAAAGTGCTGATGAGAATACACAATCTATGGTATTCCACACCTTATAACCAAAAATAAATCATCATCTGGTTAAAGGGCTATGTGTGTGTCCGTTTAATAATATATTTAGTGAAGTTGCCTTCAACAGGTAGAATATTACTCACCTCTGTTACAAGCTCTGCCTTCTTGGGCCACAGAATATCCCATCACTGGCCAGCAGCGCAGGGCAGAGCGTCGTCTACTGTGCAGTGCAGGGCTTCCTGCGTGGGCTTCAGGCTCATCATCACAGGCCTTGCATCTCATTTTTCTGACCTTTAAGCGTTTGTTGTCTTGGATGCATAATGTCAGCCTTTGGCAGGGGTGTCCTTGTCCCATGAAGTGTCACAACTGACTTTTGGAAGCTGTGTGTAGTTTACCTACAAAAAGAGTCTCAAGGATAAACTCTGAAAAACCAAAGCGAAAAGTAAGGTCACAGCCTCCCACAAACTACTCCCAATCTCCACCTCTGTCCCGGCATGGCTGCTTCTCAGGGCAGGATCCTGAGGTTGGTTTTTTGTTTCTGGCTTTCAGGGTTTATCTGTGGGGCTCCTGGGAGCCCCGGCTTAGTTCATCCCAAATGCCGCACCCTGCCATGGCCACCTGGCCTCCACCCACTCTCTCCTGCCCAGCAGGAGGGAATCAGAGGCCCGACGTGTACCTCAGTTAGTATTCATGCTGAGTGTAATAAGTAAATTCAATCAAATCTCATGCCTTGAAGTGCCAGAGCTGCTGTCCCGCGCCCCCTGATTCCAGCTTTAGATCTAGGCCGTGCCCCCCAGGAGCCTCACCTTTCTTTATTTGAAGATGGACAGGCTGAGCAGTTTCTACAGGACACTATGTGTAAACTGGCTTGCGAGGACGTGCTTGAAGTCCTGCACACCCACCCAGCTCACTCACATGGGCCATCTACAGTCACAGTTTCTGGGAAACCCATGTCCACTCAGGCTTCCACTCCATGGAGCCTCCCCAATTAGAGATCTTGCAGAAACCAGGGCATTGTTCCTAGGTCAGCACTAGGTGCTGGCCTGGCCTGGTCCTCCTACCTGCCAGCTTTAGGCAAGTCCTTGGGTCCTTCCTGAATAATACATCGTAAATTATTAGTCCATATGAAGCAATTATCAGACTGTATTTTATTTTGGCTTTTATAATTTCAAAATGTCATTAAGGAATATATAATTTCCCTTTAATTCTTTTTTTTTTTTTAATCAACTTACCTAACTGTATTCTGTATAAAGTTTTTATATCTAGTTTTATATATAATATAAATAGTTTTTTATTACCATTGTAATAATCAATTATAATAAGAAGAGACCAGCCATCACTGACTGCTCACGGGGGTTCCGGAGCCCCAACTTCCCTGAGTGGAATAGTGCAGGGCCCAGAGCAGAGGTCACTGTTGAGGAAGTCTCCTGGCCGGCTGTGTCTGCGCTGGCCACTAGGTGGGGGCCTGGCCATTCTGCTCCTGTGTTTCCAGACCTGTGGGCTCCACACCTTTCCTCTTCTGTTTCTTGAAAAGTGAATTTTTGTAACATTCCTTCACTGTCCTTTTAATAATTCTTAAAACATTCCGTGCCTGTATTTAAGCCCTAGGCCAGATGAGTATTCAAATCAGCTCATTTGATAAAAATATATTGCGTGCCCATCTGCAGAAGCAGCTTAATGGGAATGGCACGGAAGCTGCCTCTTGTCACCTTGCCTGGAGGGCTGAGGGTTAGACTTCTGGCAGCACAGGGGTCACCACGGGGAAGGCGTCTGGTCTGCGGGTGTGTCTGCACTGCCTGTCCACCACAGTGACATGCCGTGCACAGAGCTTGACACGGAGCTGACACATCTATTGCCACCAGCTTGTTTCACCCTTTGGAAAAGAACACTATGCTGGGAAGGAGATTCAGGACCATAATTTCCAACCTCCTCATTTCTGAAGACCAAGGCAGTCTTTCAATCAAGGTCACATTGCTGCTTAAGGCAGTTCAAAAGCAGTTTTAGGAATGAGCCCTTCTCTTCCAAAATGAAAGAACTAATCATTTAATGACAGATACTCCATGTACATGTGCATGTGTGTGTGTACAGGTGTGGGTGTGCTCACATATTTGTGTGTGCTTATGACATGTTCTTGTACATGTTTATATGTACATCTGTGCCTATGTGGGGTGAACCTTGCATATGTGTATGTGTGCATATGTGTGTGGGTGTGAGTGTGCTCACATATGTGTATGTGTGCATATGTGCAATATGGCACATTCTTGCACATGTATATATGTGCATGTGTGCATGTTTGTGTCTATGTGTGTGCTGGAGGATTCATATGTATACATATGTGCACATGTATATATGTGCGGGGTGTGATCACATGTGTGTATATGTACATATGTACCTATGTGTGTGGGTGGTGTGCCTGTGTGTTCATGTGTGTGTGTGCCTTGTATGTGTATATGTGTGTGTGTGCTGGGGGGACTCATGTGTGTATATATGTGCATGTGTACCTATGTGTGTGGGTGGTGTGCTCCTGTGTGGGGGGGCGGTGTGTTCACGTGTGTGTAGGGAGCAGGGGTGTGTGTGCATGTATGCACGTATGCATTCCACAGCCATCCATAAAGTTTGGAGCCCAGCTGGGTGAAAGTCCCAGAGGGAATGGGGTTTTCCTCTTAAAGGACACTCTTCCAGGGAAAGATAATTTTACACAGTTTCTTCCTTGTCTTCTCCCAAGGGTGACTATTTTTATGGAAAGTAGAGAAGTACTTAGTGTCAACAGAAAAGAACCCAAACTCTGTAAATAATTTAAAGAAGTTTATGCTGAGCCAAGTATGGCGACCATGGCCCAGAGCCACCCAAAGAAGCCTTGAGCGTGTGGTGCTGGGTTAGAGTTGGTTCACTCAGCTCAGGAAGATAAGAATTACACCTAATCAGGAATCAGTATGCAGAAGATGAAAAGGTAGGATGTCTCAAAGCAGGGGAATTACAGGTTATGGGCAGGTTTGAAGATTCTTGTTTTGTAATCAGTTAAAGAAATGAAGATTTGCTTGGGGTTTGAAGTTAAGAAGGTTTGGTCAGCAGAGACAAGACTTTGGAGTGCACAGGACATGCACTGAGACTCAAGTGGCCCATTAAACTGACCTGCCGGTGTGGGTTACTCTTTGTCCTGCAGGGCCCCAGTTGTGGAAATGATTTGGTATCCTACAGTTACAAAGACGTCTCCAAAGGGAGGAGGCTGAGGAGGCAGATCTGACCTCCCTTCTCCTCCTTCTAGAAACTCAGCTTTAGGGTTTTTCTGGGGTCTTCTCAGAGGGGGTCCATTCAGTCAGCTGGGGGATCTTAAGATTTTATTTCAGTTCTCATTAGGCAGAATGTCACAGTGTCACAGCCCAGCAGAGTCTTGTTGCCCACTGGACAGGGAAGAGCTGACACACCTGGGCAGGGATGGAGGGCAGGGGAGAGATTAACATCGCAGAGCCTAAGGGAGCAATTTCCCAAACGCATCTCCCTGAGAGTTTGGAGATGAGGGATTTGAGGGTGATTTGGTGGCAGGGGCCAGGGAATCAATACCGCTGACAGGCTGGGTTGGGGGTGAAATCAAGGAGGTGTAGAAACTGACTTCTTCTGAGTCAGTTCCTGGGTGTGGGTTTGGCTGCTGGTCTGAGCAGGTCATTTGGTCCACAGGAATGAAGGGCCTGGAAGATATTAGCATCTCAAAAACCAGCCAAAGGTTTCACAAGACTGATGTTATCCATGGGAGCAATGAAGAAAGTTAAGAATCTTTAAGCCCATCAGCTCATCAGCTGTGTGACTCCTGAGTAGCAAGTATAGGAAAGCAAATTAGGAGACAGTGGCTGGTGATTATTATTGTTGTTGTTGCTATCATGATTGTCATTTTTAAGTATATCTGTGGCTTTTCAGAGTCAGAGTTCAGGACCTACAGGGTTCTCACCTCACACCCCCTTATTAATTTACCAAAGGTGCTTTCAAAAGGGGGATGTCAAAACAAATAGCTTAGAATCTTTTTTTCTCACAAGAAATCCAAACTTCCCTTCAACTCTATCCACTGCAGTTTTATTTTATTTCCTTAAGAATTCATGAACACAACTAAGAATTGCACAGAAAGGTAAAAACAGTTAAAAGCTTAAAGACATTTTGACTGAGTGCAGTGGCCTAGCTGGGAGGAAGGGTGACAAGCATTCCAGAAAGCAGGAGGGCTCCCCAGAGTTTGATGTAGCTGAATCAAAAATAGAACACATGTAATTTGAGTTTGAAATAAAGCATGGTTTTCTGTCAATTCAGATAGTCTGGGGTGGGGGGCAGGTACCCAGACACTGCTAGAGTGGGGTGGGCTAGAGCTCCTCCATGAGGGCAGCCACGTGGTTACATCTGAGTTTTATTGTGTCTGTAAGGAGAAGTGGCCCTTGTGAATATGCATGACTTGCAAATGTTCCATAATTACAGTAGGGTGGGTCAGAGGCTTTCTGAAACTGAGGAGTTCATTTCCACAAAAAGCTCAGGATCTTCTGAGACTACTGAAGATCCCTTCTACCCTGTGATTATATAATATGAAAATAGTAGGTTTAATGACAGGCAATTTTAGGTTTCTCAGTTGTCTTTTGCAGAGAGGTCCTTTTCTTCTTTCCCTGGCTCAGGAACAATGCCTTAGGGCCTCTGTGACTCAGACTGGGAGGACCTGAGTGGCCCCTCCCCGCCCACAGCGCCCAGCCTGTGCCCCGAGACCCCACAGCAGGTGTTCACTCTGCAGGGAGCTTGGAGGTGGGGAAAAGGATGGTCCGCCACCTACTTTTCAGGAGGGAAACAAAAGGCTTAATTTTCTTTTTTCTGTCTTTGTTCAGTTATAAAGTGAAATGTTTTCCCCTCCAGTTTTTATAAAACCAAGTTAAAATGCCTCTTTATAAATTTTATCTGTCCTTGGATTTGGTATAGAATTCTGCTTACTATATAAGAGCTATATTTGCATAAAAATTTCTACAGTCTTTCAGTTGGTAAGATATATGGACCTGTCAAATATAAATGATCCCATGGACATTCTTTTCGTATCTGTGCCTCTGTTTGGCGTGTGGATTTACGTCTGGGTATAGGTCTTCAGCTTTGATTATTCAACTATAGGGTTTTGATGATGGATTTCCCTGAGGAAGTCTGAAATGAGAATAGTTCATCTCTAATGATATATTTCTTCAAAATAATGCGTTATTCCTTTTGACTAGGATTTCCCCCTTTCATTCTAGACACATGAAGACAGTGCACGTGGACCCCAACAGCTCCATGGTACAGACATCTGTGGGAAGTTCTGAGTCCCTGGATGTGTGACCTGTGCCCATGCTGGTGTCTGGGACAGACAGTGCCAGGCCGGCCCCAGGACAGGGCCTCAGGACCCTTGGGGGAGTCAGGCTGTGAATGTGGGGGCTGTGGATATGGGAACCCATAGTTGTGGGGCTGTGGATGCAGGCCCCCATGAACAGGGCTCCTCTGTAGTTATAGGGGCTGTGAATGTGAGGCCCGTGGATGTGGGGGTTCAGCCTCCAGCAGAGGCCCATGTACTCCTGCAAGCCCCAGCGCCCTCAGGGAACCTCAGTATTCATCGCCACCTTCTAAATAGCTTGTATAAAATTAAAGCTTTATAAACAACCATGTTGGATGCTGGAAATAGTTTTTTTTCCCTTCTTTTCTTCCATGTCCTAAATTAATTAGTTATTCCCTGAAGGATGGAGGTGTTGAGATTCTTTCTAAATACAGAAGTTTGTTCTGGAGAATATTAAATGCAACAATAAAAGAAGGCGTCAGCTCTCTCGGAACCAGCAATTACTTACGGAGACGTCTGCAGACCCCAAACCTGCCACTTATGAAAGAGTAAGGAGTGTTCTTTCCAAATTACAGAGGGGGAAGCTGACAGCCTGACAGTAAATGGGCAGAGTGATTTATTCTAGCAGAGTTTTCCTAAAGAAAAAGTTACTAAGTGTAAGTCTCAACTATGAAGCACTGGTATTTCTCAAATACAAAAGAAAAGAAAGTGCAACAGTATGTGCACATGATAAATTCTGGAATGCAAGCTTTCCATGCAGTTACACAAAACCAGTTAGAAGGAGGGCAGCGGCTGTGGCTCAACAGAGCAGGGCACCAGCCCCATATGCCAGAGGTGGCGGGTTCAAAGCCAGCCCTGGCCAAAAACTGCAAAAGAAAAAAAAAGTAAGAAGGAGCCACACGGAAGCAGCGTTTAGCCTGCTCCTCAGTTCTAGATAAGAGCCAAAGCTGTGCAGGTGCTAACAAGTCAGCTGAGTAGATAGAAATACTTCAGATACTGAAAACAATGAGTGTCACCATTATCCCCACACAGCTTTACCCCTAAAAATAAGTCTCATGGGATTAGGTGAACTAGTAATCTGAAAAACTTCAAATATTCATGTATATTATATATATACATATAATAATATCTATTTACATATATCATATATGTAAATTGTCTCCAAACTCACACTCTCAGAACATTCTTTTGTCTGTATCCAGATAATTAATTTCTGAATAATAAATAGGAAAACAAATTAAAGTGGGAAAAAAGAAAGGTAATACTTAAGTAAGAACATTCATGGGTTAATAACTTGGGGTGAGGCACCTCTCAGGGATGTCAGCTTCCCACCAGCTCCTCTTACATGCACACACACACGCACACATGCACACATGTACACACATAGGCATACACACACATACGCACACATGCACACACATACACACACACACATGCACACATGCACACACACAGGCACACACACACAGGCACACATACTCACACGTGCACACACGCGCACACACATGCACGCACACGCATGCACACACGTGCACAGAGGCATTCTGAGGCATCTGGAAGCAGGTACACAACAGATGAAGCAAATTTCCTAAGCAATCAAGATGATCTAGTCATTACTAGTTAGGCAGTTAAAATAGCTAACCACACAGACTACACTATGGTGTCTGATATTCAAATCCACCCAGGGTTCCTGGCACTCAAGCCCCTGTGTGATCCCCGGCTGCTGGTCCTGGTGGCCCGGGACAGCCCAGGACAGCCTAGCCTCACCACAGACCCTGGGAGGTGCCGTCTGGGTGTCCATCTCAGGGCAGCCCTGGGAGCTGAAGGACACAGGCCCCACCATGCACACATCAGGAAGCACCAGCCAGTGGACGTGTTTCCTGAGGTGCCCCTTCCTGCCAACTACACCACAGTCAGCTGAGAGAATTTAAGCTTTTCATCACCTGTGGGTGGGTGCCCTGGGTGCCAGTGTGCAGGTGAAGGGGCTGATCCCTGCCCCTGCTGCGGGAGGGCTCCCTCAGCCTGCAGACAGCTCTTAGCCCGAGGAGGCCCCACAAGGCCAGACCCCTGCCCCAGTCTCTGTCAGAGTCCAGGTGCGTCCCTCCTGTCCCCTCCCGTATCCCTTCCCCACCCCAGCAGGCCTCCAGGATGCTCCTCTGGCCCCTGGAGGAGCAGTGCAGAGCTGGAGAGGTTTGGGGAGTTTGTTCACTCCTCCCCCTCTGCTGGAGCGCCCCACAGGCCCAGGATGGGAGGTGATGGGCACAGCCATGCTGGGTGAGCCTTTTCATCCCCAGCACAGGGACACTTTCAGGGTGGTGGCCTGGGGCCACCCAGAGTGGGGCTCGTGGCCACTTGCTCTGCTGGAGGCAGCTCTATGGGTCACAGTGCTTAGTGGAGTCAGCCATCGTCCTCAGCCCTCATCCAGGGTCACTTCTCCTGCAGGGTGAGGGCTCCAGATTTCAAGGCTGCTGCAGGGGTGTCCTGCAGGGTATCCCACTCCTGTGGAGGCCGCAGGTGTGACTTGACCCCCTCTGCCCAGACTTTGTCTCTGGACTTCCTGGGATCAATTCCGTACAGTTTTTGACACACACTCAAAAACTTTTTAAAAAATTTGTTGAGCATATCTAGTCTTGCTCAAGTAGAATAATTTTTTCTGAATATCAAGGAAATTTCATGGCCAGAATTGTTATATGTATTGGTGCATATGTTGTTTACACACACATTTGAGCATTTATGTAATCATTGAAAGATAGTGCAGGGTGGGGCGTGAATGTTTTGAAGGGTCCTTAAGACAGGGCACGTGTAGGATGGACGCCAACACCGCTTGCTGTGGAGTGCCCACCTTCTCTCAGAGGATGACTTATCTTTTCATGGCTGAACCCTGTTTTGTGCCTCTAGAAAAATAATTTTACCTAAGTCTTTCAATAATTTCGTTAATTAATTGTGCTTTTGGGGTAATACCTTTAAGAGATCTGTCCCTTCCTCCCATGCAGTTCTAAGCTTGTGCTTGTTTTCTGTCTGTTTCAATGTCTGGTCTCTGCAGAACGTTTTCTTTTCTCTTATGCACTGTGCACAGAGAGATCTGAGTCCAGCCTTCCTGTGTCTGATCCACTGCTCCCAGTCAGCTCGCCTCGGAGTTTTGTTTTCTGGTGTAAATATCTGCACAGGGGAAGGCCTGTGTCCAAGCTCTTGATTTTTTCCCATTGCTTTCTCTTTAGCTTCTACATCTTTAAGCTACTTGGCAAGGCTCTCTGGATCCCTTCCCTTCCTGCTGGTCAGCACCGTTTTGCTGTTCTGGCCACGGGTCTGGCTGAGAGCTTGTCTCACATGCAGGGAGAGTGAACGTGAAGCCAGTTCTGGGTGTTGGCGGGATGAGCAGCGTCTGTCTGCACATTAGCACATTAGCCACCGAGACGCAGGCGAGAAGCTGGAGAACACCTGCTCTTCTGCTGGGCATATGGACATAGCCACTGAGCGATAAGTGATCCCAACATTTCATTCACTTTCTTTTTTGAATACCGAGATGGTGCCAGCTCTTGTTCTAGGCACTGGAGATACAACAATGAACAAGAGGCACAAATTCATCCGTTCTTCCAGCAAACACTAACTTAACACCAACTTTGTGCCAGGCATTCCCATATGTCAGGGATCTGCAAAGTGCAGCCAAATACAACTAAATGAACTTAGAAAGAAAGACAGGAAGAGACAGGATGGAGGGAGGGAGGGAGTGAGCAAAAGGACAAGAGGCGGGAGGGACGATCTGAACAGAGCTAGTCTACTTTTCATTACTCTGCTCGACCCCCACCTGGACATCCTCTGCCCTTCCCCAGCCCCACCTGGACATCCTCTGCCCTTCCCCAGCCCCACCTGGACATCCTCTGCCCCTCCCCAGCCCCACCTGGACATCCTCTGCCCCTCCCCAGCCCCACCTGGACATCCTCTGCCCCTACCTAACCCCACCTGGACATCCTCTGCCCCTCCCCAGGCCCACCTGGACATCCTCTGCCCCTGCCCAGCCCCACCTGGACATCCTCTGCCCCTCCCCAGCCCCACCTGGACATCCTCTGCCCCTCCCAGGCCCCACCTGGACATCCTCTGCCCCGCCCCAGCCCCACCTGGACATCCTCTGCCCTTCCCCAGCTCCACCTGGACATCCTTTGCCCCTCCCCAGCCACACCTGACATTCTGTGCCTCTCCCCAGCCCTTCTTGATGTTATTCTGTCTTAAAGCCATGATATGAGAAACCCTTTTCAAATTCAGGGCAATGTTCTCTGCCTGAGCTCTTGGTCTTCAGGGCATAAAATGGAAATGAAGAACTTAATGAGAAGAGCACATTCACAAAATACGTAGTGATCAATGATCTCATTAAATATCTATTACTGTGACAGCTTCAGGAAGAGTTCCCTATTAATATTCGTCTTCTGGGTTTGGGTTACTCTGGTTTCTCTTTCTGTTCAGTTTGTTTCCAATTCATTTTACAATTTGTAATAATGAGTAACTGGCAAAATGTCTTGAAGTAGCAGAAAGATGTTTTATCATGATGACAAGATAGAAATTAAGAAAAAACAAGATCCCCCTGTGGTTCAGATCAGCAAGGCTTGGAAGTCATTTGTAATCCTTCAAAACAAACTTGTTTTCCACCTGAGCCACAGGTAACTTTGTACAATTAATACAATTTTTCCTTTTCCAAATTTCATAGATCAGGGCCAAACATGGGTTCTGCTATAGAAGAATTCCTCAATAAACCATCCTGTACATCCAGAAAGTAAGCATGGAAGAGGCCTGGTAGGACATGAGAATGCGTCTCTGCTAAGAAAAGGTGGTTTTCGATTAAGTTCCTCATTCTGTCTTCCACTACTCCAAGTATAAAGTGAAGTATTCTCTATGGCTGCATAATAAACGTATTTATTTTCCTATGATTTACTATTATAAAATGATTTTTCTTTAAATTATCTTGGAGAAAAATTAATAAATTTTGAAATGAATATAATGAACATTTTAATTGTAATAAAGAAATTAAAATTTTATAATATGCATTGATAATAGACCCTTTTTCCTCACTGATGATTTCTGATGACATTGACCCAGGCAGTTCCAGGTCCCTAACCACAAGCATCCACTTACCATGGTAAGAACACAGTTCAAACTCACTTGCCACAGCACAGTTAGCATTGACAATCACCTATTATACAAACCTTGCTGCCAGATCTTCAGTTCACCAACCCTGTGTAAACTGCAGGTGGCTTCATGACAGAGCCATGCACACCCAGCTCACCGTGACTCAGCCCAGACCACAGAGCGGGGCCAACTCCCGGTTCCCAGGGACAGACCCACGTGGCACTGCACAAAAGTAGATAAGCAGGAATGTAGGCACAGCAAGGAGCCCCAGGGGATAACTCTGCACAGGGATTCAAACAGCACATAGAAGACACAGCTGGCGCAGGACATGCCCCACCATCTTCCTTTCTGACACATGGCTGGAGGTGTGCACAGGTGACGGGTGGTGAGCTCCTTAACATGAGCAAAGAAGGCAGCTGGCCAACCATGCTGAAGACTTTGCACAGCAAGCAACGCTGGCCAAAAACTAGAATAAGAGGAACTCTCAGAGACATTTCCAAACATCAAAGTGCAAGGGTGATACTCCAGAAGCTGATCCAAACTTGGAAGAGAAATGACAATTCGCCTAGTAGAGAAAAGATGCTCTCTCTGCAGGTTACATACAGGGAGGAAGGCAAGAGCTCTTCAGACTTCTGGGCAACAGCCATTCACAAAGTAATAGACACTTTATATTTTTGAAGCTTGGCCTGCTCAGTTCCAGTCTTTCCCGTCTGTGCAGCTGCGTAGTGAGGACCGCTGTGGTGGACTGCGGTTTCTTCCATCTCCATGTCCCCTAGCCCCCAGTGACTGTCATACCCCCTGTGTTTATTTGGTTAGTTTCTCCATCTTTGTGTCCCTTGCTCCTGACACTGTCTTGGGAGACTTGCTCTCCTGAGCTGTTGTTGTGGTTTGTCCTCCCTGTGCCTCCTGCACCAGGCTTCAGTGCCTGGAGGCTCCACTCCCGGTTTCAGCAGCCGACTCAAACAAGCCCACCGTGGTGTCTCCAACCTGGATGGATTAATTCCCAAAGCAAAGTCAGACCACCCTCTGTCCCCACACAAATGCAGGTACTTTTCTGATCTAGGTGCTGCCACCACTTTGCTGCTGGCAGAGCCGAGCTCTGCTGGGTGGATGTTCCCTGAGGAGTTGCAGAAGGCGGCCCTCTGCAGCCGGCCCCCTCAGTCCACTGCAAGTGGACAACTCACCAGCTCACCAGTGTACAACTCACAGGACCTGGCGGGGAAGGGCTGCTTTCCAGAAAGTTGTTGATTCTTACAAGGATCTGACAGGGGAAATGTGTTTCCAGGGTTGTAGAAAAATACAAATTTTAAATTACGAGGAAATAAATATAAGCTGCAGCTTCATTTTCCCCAGATCCTAAGTAAGTAACTCTCACAGCCTGCATTTGATGCCATGTGAGCCATCCCTCCAGCTGTCAGAGGGGAAAGGCTGAGGACAGAGCTCAGAGAACGTCACAAGTCAGGCCTCCTCTGTCCTCTTTCCTGCCACCTGCCCTGTCACCATGTGTCCACCCTGTCTACAAACTCACAGAAAGCTCCACAGGCTGGGTGCATTCCGTAAATGTCACTAGCTCCATTTAGGTTGAAGATTTTTAAAAATCACGCTTAAAGAAAACATTTTACTAAGTCTTCAGGTCACTGGCTATGCCTGGCCTTCTACATGCATTCCCATTTTTGTTTTTAAGAAATTATTTACTTTCAGACTTCTGAACAATTTCCAAATACTCTTCACATAACTTCCCTGAATGTTAATAACTAATGTGACCACAACATGATTATCAAAGTCAGGAGATTAACCTAGTTTACACAGTAGCCCAACACAGACTTCCCTTGGATTCACCCCCCACCCCCAGGCTCCCAGTCTGGAATGGACCCCACTCTCTCACCTGGGTGCGCTGCAGGTGTCGGGCAGAAGTCTGAGGTGTGGAGCCCGGTGGGGCGTCCCCCAGCTTCCTGGCCATGATGCTACTGCACCAGAAAGCTCATCTGACAGAAACAGCACAATGAATATTTGGGGAAGATGCTCTGAAATCATGCACATGATTTTGTTTCTCCTTAATGTTTCTTTCCCTGCTTTTAGCGTGATCAGTGGGTCAGCGAGTGTATTACTATGATGTTTGTGTAATGACTTGTATCTCATTCATTTTACACTAGTTAAGAAGACATTTTCTGAGAAGAATTATTCCTCCTACCCTACTTATTTAATGATTTCCTCGTGTTCCATATAGACTCACAGGTAGTTATCTCACACTTTGGGAAGCAAACCAATCCTATCATTCTGTTTTGTCATTCAAATTGTTCCACATCTAACCACAAGAGCTCTTTAAGGCTGGCTGCTGTGCCTTCATCCTTTTGACATATGATCCCTCCCCCCCCCTTTTTTTTAGCACTTGCTTACTTTGTCAGCCCTGTGGGACTCAGGAAAGCACATGGAAGGCTCTGACGAGGGGCTGGCTATGGCATTATGGGGTATGTCAGCCCTATGGGACTCAGGAGAGCACCTGGAAGGCTCTGACGAGGGGCTGGCTACAGGCGTTATGGGGTATGTCAGCCCTGTGGGACTCAGGAGAGCACTTGGGAAGGCTCTGACAAGGGGCTGGCTATGGGCATTATGGGGTAGGTCAGCCCTGTGGGACTTAGGAAAGCACATGGAAGGCTCTCGCTCCAGGCACAGTGATGCACAAAGCCTGCAGTGGAAATTTGGTGTAAATGACCCAGGAGTGTGTCTGACGTCTGCTCACCATCTGTGGGCTGGGCTCAGTCAGGTGGTTCTTCTGCTGTGTCCACCTTGCTGACGTCACCAGTGAATGGGGGCTGGCCTGGGGCTGCACTTTTCCCAAGTCTGGCCATTCGTACCCTCTTTGCAGTAGCTGGTCTAGGGAGACTCAGCTGGGTCCGCTGCTGCACAGGAGGCCATGAAGCAAGACAGTGGGCAGCCTACAGACAGCAGGAGCTTCCAGCCTTCTGGGCCAGAGCCATGAAGCCACCAGCCTTTGGACAAGTCTAATCAGCATGGGAGGGGTGCGTGGAAGGGGTGAGTACAGGGGTCAGGGCAGGGCGGCAGAGTCACAATCAACCAAGGGGTATTTTTCAGTATGCTCATAAGGCCCATCTGGAGTACCTTTAGATATTTAACCTTTCAGTTTAATACTGGCTAATGTATTTCTTCTGTGCCTCCCTTCCTAACCCCCCATCACATCTCAGTTTCTCCTCTCTCCCCCCACTGTGGCCAAAGGCTTATTAATTGGGTTCGCCTTCCCAAAGCAGAGTCTGGCTTTGTTGATAGGACATCTCATGTAGATTTGTGTCTCAGCCATTAGTTCCACTTCTTATCTAAGTTATTTCCCTCCTCCTGTTGTCTTCATGCTTAATTATCATTAATGTTCATGTTACTGGTTTTCCAGCTCTTTCTTTTCTAAATTAAACACTTACTTCTAGAAATGTCCCAGCACACTTTTGGCCATCTCCTCAAATTCATTATCTTTCATTGTAATTCATTTTACACTATTTTCAAATTTCTAATTTCTCTTCAAATCATGAATTATTTAAATTATGTTTCTTAATCACAAAATATAAGAAGATATTCTATTAAGGTTTGTATTTTACCTACATTTAGCTTATGTTTTGGTTAGGGAACATCTTTTATATGAAATTAATTCTTTTGAAAACAGTTGAGAATTTTTTCACAGCCCTTAATATGGTAAATTTTTATAATAGTTTATATGTATATGAAAAAATATGTGCCAAGATTCTTGGATATATTATATGGGTGTGTGTGTATATCTGTGATCATGTTTTATTGTTCAAATCATATATTTCCACATTTATTTTTGTGCCTTTGTTCTACCAATTACAAAGTGATGGACATTAAAATTTTCCACTGTGGTTATTTCTTTGCATACTTTTCCACTTGTTTCTATTTATTTCTGTTATTTATTTTTATAATATGTTATTAGGCACATACAAAATATGAGATGTCATGATTGATTAAAACTTTTATCAATATGAAATATTCCTCTGAAAGGTTATTTTATGTGATAATAATAGGACCACATCAGTGTTTCTTACCTAAGTGATTATAAGATGTATGTTTTCATTTTTTACTTTTCACTGTTCTGCACTATCGTATTTTAAGAGTGATTCTTTTAAGTATAATACTTTTTTTTTAATTTATTAAATCATAGCTTTGTACATTAATGTGATCACGGGGCACCACACACTGGTTTTATAGACCGTTTGACACATTTTCATCACTCTGGTTAACATGGCCTTCCTGGCATTTTCTTAGTTGTTGTGCTAAGACATTTAAAATTTACTAAGTTTCACATATACCCTTGTAAGATGCACCATAATACTTTATTTGAATCCACTGTCAATATTTTTCTTTACCCAAGACCAGTTAATCCATTCACCTAATCATTTATCATATTTGCATGTAAATGTATCATATTATTTATCATATATAAACTATACTTATTTCTTCCCTTATATTTATTTTTATACATTAAGTTTTTTTTTTACTTTTTCCATTTTCCCACTATATCTATTTGTTAAATTTTAGAACTTATTTTACTCATGCAATTATTCATTTATGAATAATCAAATTATGAACTGAGTCAGTAACTTTGTATCAATCAGTGCAAAGACTCCTGATGCTTTGACTCTAGACCTTTCTAGACCTGGGTGCTATTCAGTCCGCATCTTCCTCTCATGGATACTTTGTGTTCCACCATCTTTTGTGTTTCTTCATGGTTCACAAGCAGAAACATTGTTCTGGATTTTCACACATTTTGTGTTAACAACAACCTCAGATGATAAGGACACTATCTACCTCAGACAGAGGGACACAGTCACTTGTAGCCCTGGAAATGAGAGATAATGGTTTCTGTAACAGCAAAGACCAGGAGCCCTCACTGTCCAGGAACAAAGTTTGTGTGTCCTGAGCTGGAGGTGCTGCTCCTGGATGGACAGATTCATACTGGATGTGCAGGCACCACCAAGGCCCCTCCTGTCACCTCAGGCCCTGGACAGGTGGAAGTATCCACATCACGCCAATGAGAATGCTCCTCCCTGTGCAAGAAGTGACAGTCCTTTGTCTCTGATACTGGGCTTTGTGTCTTCTGTCAGCATCTGTAAGACCACAGTAGGCTGACCCGTTAGCTCATGAGCAGGGTGAAATCTTAGACCTTTATAGTTGTGGATGTTTCATACTTCACAAACCTCTGTGGTTGCTTGTATGTAATGCAGACCCATTTAAATTCACCCCGTGCTTTTCCTTTTCACCCTTTTATTCCTTCTGGCACCCTGAGCTCCCCTGGGTGCTGTATCTCTTCATCTCAGGATCATTCTTTCGCATTTCCCGTAGTATGAGTGAGGCTGTGATAAATTTTCTGTTTTTGTGTGTCAGAGAACATCTTTGCCTGATATTCTCAAAGGACAATTTTATTGAGCATAGGATCCTATATTAGCTGTTATTTTATTTCTTCTCTTTAAAGATATTGTGTCTGGTTTCCATTTTTCTCCTTTTGAAAGTTTACTTGCCTCTCTAAATTTTGCTCCTTTGCAGATAATCAATTTTTATTCTCTGTAAGATTCATCTTATATTATGGACATATTTTAAATAATGTGAATGAGTATAATTTTCTTTGTATGTAGCTAGTTTTGTGTCTTTTAGAGTCATAAATTTTCAGCTAGTCTTGGACAGGTGTGAAAATTTTGTAGCAGTTATCAATTCAGAGGCCGCTTATGGCCTCTTTCTCTATTTACTTCCCTCTTTGGCTTCTATCAAATAAAATTTTTCTTTTCTGTATCCACCAAGTCTCCACTCTCCATTCTCTATTCCACTCTTTAAGTCTTTTAAGCTTGATTCATAATTATTGCCCTTTCTTTCTGTTTGCTGATAATTTTGTCAGCTAGTTCTAATCTGATGTTAATTGTATACACTGAGTTCATAGTTTTTATTTTTCTATTATATTAATAGCATCTAAATTTAGTTTTTTTTTTAGTTTTTTTTTTTTTTTTACAGTTTCCAGCTTTATGCTCTATGGTCAAGCTTATGTTTTATATCCATGAACATAGTGTGTACCCAGTTGAAGGCAATGTCTGCATATTCAACATCTTTCTACCGTCTGCTGCTATTCTTGTATTCTGTGTGTGGCCTTACCTCCTTGTATACCTTGTTATTTTTGATGGTTCATTATAAATATTGATAGGAAGTATTTTAGATATAACTGGGCTCAAAATAATTTTAGCTCTTTCCAAACAGGAATTATGTTTTCCTCTAGGAGGTAAGTGGAACACTGGCACTCCGTGCGATCAGGAATGACGTGGGTTGAAGCTTGGCATGAGTACTTACAACCTATTTCTCTCCTTTATCCCTGAAACGTGGCCCTCAGGCATTCCAACATTAGAGGTCCCTTGAGGTCCCATTGCAGCTTTGGGAAGGGTCCTCAGACAGCACTATTTTTCCTGCTCGTCTTGCGAGGCTCTCAAAGACCTCCCTGTGTTATTCTGTTAACCACTCCCAGGATCAAAGACCTCAGGGCTGGGAGGTGTTCTCTGGGGTTCCTTCTCCTGGGTACGGGCACTATATGTTTTCAATAGCTTGGTAGAACTTGAAATAGTTCAGGAAAAAATTTTAAAATGTTTGCCTGAGTTTTGGTTTTCCTCAGCTAGAGGGTTGGTTCCAAATATCTAGCCCAATATTTATAAACATATACAACAGAAGAATTTAGGCTCATACTTTTATGTGTGTGTATATGTATGTGTTCACATTTTTTCCTCTAGAAGATTCTTATTTAATTTTCCTAGCTATTGTGTTAGATAATACATGTGTAGAATACAATAAGGAAATCCATATTCTTGTATTCAGAATGGTCAAATCACATAATTTATTTAAATAATGGTTATTTTAATAATGGGTCTTTGTACATTATATTAATGTCACCTGGATAGGCGCTTAGAGAATTGAACTAGTACATCAAGTAGAGTTTAATATGTTAGTTAAATTGAAACTAAAATAAAATATTGGATTAGACCCAATGGACATTTTTAAAATATCTGTTCTTGGCCTATAAAAAATTCAGTGGGAAGTGATACTTTGAGTGTAGGAATGATAAGTAATAAAAAAGAATTCAACTGGAATTTATGAAAAAATAAAAAGCATTATTTCCTCAAATACAAATTTTAAAAATTCACTTCGGTTTGGGGCATGTCTAGTTGTAAATAATAAAGTTTACACAAACGGGCTCACGTGTGAGTTGATTAGTGGGAGTTATGCTCTGGCCTAGGAGGGGAGAAACAGAGGCGTCTGAGCTAAGCCACTGCCAACAAGTCATCACAAGATGTGATTGAGAATCTGAACCATCACAGCACATAAAAATAATCTAGAATCAATCTGTTATTTTCTAATTCCAGAGATGACTCTCTTAGATGGCACGCACTGCTAACAGCAGCTTGTCTGTGGAGCTAGAGCAGGAACTGCTGAACCAGCTGTTGAAAGCAGCTGGTGGTAACAAACCCGCAAAACTTTCTGGCATTGAAATTAGATATTATTGCAATAGCTTTATTTGAAATTCACATAATGGCAATGTCACATTAAAAAATTCTAATGAATCTAATTATTCATTTTTAATTAAAAATTTCATGGCTTTATAATTATGACTTTGGCTGTGGAGCCCTCAACTTTAAGAAGAAGACCTTGAGAAAGACATGGTCCTGGTTAGTGGGTTTTTCTCTTGAAATAATTTGATTTTTTTTAACATATAAAATTTGTTAACATGGGTGGTCTCTTTTATAAATTAACTCACAGATTCTGCAACATTCATGGTAAGTGGGCAGGGAAGATATTAACAGCCAGCATAATCGTGCTGGGGCCTCATGGAATTTCTGCAGATGATCCTCGGTGAAGGATCTCCTGGAGACGTGGAGCCTCAGTCTGCACCCAGCGCTACTGAGGGTCATCCTGGTTCTCCCACTCCTCAGTGGCCCCTCCTCCACACGTGCAGACAGAGCTCATGTGTCTTTAGACTTTGCTGCCCAGTTAGTTACCTTATACTGGAAACTCTGCTAGATGCTATGAATTTCTCACCTTAACCTTGGGTGCAAAGTGTTATCAGAGAAAGACTCAGAGGAAGCATCACTGCCATGACCTCAGGTGAGACCCGCCCCAGGGGCACAGTCATAGGCAGGACCTCACCTGGAGCATGGGCAGAGTGAGAGAGAAGGTGGGGGGGAGGTCTGGGGAGCAGAGAGGGCTTTATTTACAGGCACATGGGACGGAGATGAACTGTGTCCACTCTCTGTGAGATCCCCTCAAAGGCAACATTGAGGTTGGATATTTAATTACAAAGGTGCCCTGGGTTACCTGCTGTGTGTGTCCTCAAATTTGAATGTTGAGCCCCCATCTCCAAGATGATGGCGTTAGGAGGTGGGGCCTCTAGGGGTGATGAGTCATGAGGATGGAACCTTCAAGACGGGATTAGAGCCCAAACAGGGTCCACAATACAGGGTGTCCCAAAGGGCACCCCTAAAGTTGCTATACATAGGGAAAATGAAAAATTATAGCTAGATATACCTATATTTATAAAATATTAATTATAGAATTTTACAAAGAGGTGGCCAAAATGTAACATGCAGACACTATTTGGGGGTCCCCGTGTTGCTCTGGGCCAGTGGTATCTGCTCACTTGCACCCAGGTTATTCAGTTTCCAGTTCCACATTCCTCCATGTAAGTCAGAACGCAGCAGGGCTGACCCTTTCCTCTTATCTGAGCACAATGTTTAGACTGTCACTTAACATGTGCTAACTGGAGTAAAAATCTGACTATTGTGTCCAAAATTATCTTTTTGTCAGTGAAAACATTGATTTGCCTAAAATGCTAAAACACCTGGAATGGCAATTTTGTCTCCAGGCACCTTCAGAATATAACCCTGCGGGCTCCTGGTTTCTCACTGTTGTGCTTGGAGACGTCAGCTTTTAATTTAATTGTCATTTTATTTTGGGAAATCTACTTTTTCTTTCTGGTTTTTAAGATTTCCCGTTGCCTTTGGGGTACTATGAATTTCCAATAACATATGTAGCTGAGTGTCAGTTGGTTTAATGAGCTTCAGCATCTGGAGGCCCCAGCATCCCCTCCCTGAGCTGGCACGGCCAGCTCAGCATGCTGTCCTGCAACCCTGCCCTGCCAGGCGTCGAATGTGGGGGCTCCTCCGGCTTTCTCTCCTCTTTTACAGTCTTCTTCCCTCTGCTCAGCCTCCTGGGCCACATCTCCCTTCCTTGATAAGTCACCACTGCTGACCGATAACTTGGTGTCAGACCTTCTGTTTTTAGTATCAGTGAGAGAGAGTGCCTACAGCTTGAACATCACATCTGACCGATCACCTGTTTTTGTAAATAAAACTTATTAAACACAGCCGGGCCACCTGTTTACATATGCAATCAGGCAATTGAGTTCTCAAATTCATCCTAGAGAAAGTGCTCCATGTCTCATTATTATCCCTAGGTCACCAGATGGTCAAGGGGAATACTTCCAACACAATAAGGTGTGTGGGACTTCTTCTAGGATGTGTTAGTGAATTTAATTGCCCATCCTTGTATTCTGTCCACCCGCTTCTGATTCCCACAAAACTATCTGGTCCTCCATTGTACCCCAAAAGTTTATCAACCCCTGATTTATACTGTAATTTTACTTCTAGGGATTCTATTTTACTGTTACTCATATTTACTTGGTCGTTTAAAAAATTCTTGCTAGTCATTTTAAACTCCTTCTATTTCTTTAAACAATTTAGATGTATTTATTCAATATTATGTATCTGTTGATTCTGTTTTTCCAAGTCTTAGTAGACCTGTTCTGTCATCTCTTTTCTGCTAAATCTGACACAATTTTTTTCCCTTTTGGCATTTTATGAATTTGATGGCAAGCTCATATTCTTTACAATTAAGTCTAGGAATCCTTTAAAGAAGATCTACATTGGAAGTTTCACCATATATTTTCATTTGCTATTGGCTGATGTGTGGGAAAATACCAATCTGTACCCTGTGGATTAATTCTTCCTTTAGGGAACCCACAGTGTGTTGGTGTGGATCCCATGCCTGTGTGCAGGATGGCTGGTGATTTCAACACCTGTGGGAGATAATGTTTCTCTCCCCTGAGTGGCAAGATTGAAGACCAACAAATCTGCTCATGCTTTGGATTCACAGGGGTGTCTGCAGTTCACTCACACAACCTACCTGAAGGGGGCACCATCCTCCTAGCACAGCTGGTCCATGCACCTGTCATCCTGGGCTGACCAGGGGCCTGGCTTCTGTGTCCCTGAGACAGAGGTAAGCATATACCTTTCAGTGGGGTGCTGGTCTCCCAGCTTTGCAGACTTGGCTGGTTAACTCTGTTGAGGACCCCACGTTGCACCCCACAAAGACCTTCTGCCCTCTTCTCAGCCAAGAAAAGGTTTAAGGTCACATTTGTTTCTAGCAGAAGAATTAACAGGGCAGTTGGTCTGACATAATGCTGGAAATGGAAGCTTAATTGATGTTCTTTCAATAGTGTATTTTATTGGTTGTTTATGTAGCTAAGACTATTCAAACACTAAAGTGGAAAGGGTTTGGTAACAATTAAGCTGCACTTTCTTATTGACTGAAATGGTATCTGTGACTCTACTATGAGATTAGGGTCCTATCCACTTTTTAAGGAAAATTCATTCTATAAAAAAGACACTTGCACTCCAATGTTTACAGCAGCACAATTCACAATTGAAAAGATGTGGAAACAATTGAAGCTCCCATCAGTACACTGGTGGATTAACAAAGTGTGGTATATATCTATCATAGATTATTACTCAGCCATAAAAAAATGGTGATCTAATACCTTTTGTAACAACTGGAGACCATCCTCCTAAGTGAAATATCACAGGAACAGAAAAACAAATGCCACATGTGCTCACTTTTAAATTGGAATTAAACGACTGACACACATACGGACAGATAGTAGTAAAATTCAATGGACATGAAGCAGGTGGGACGGGGGGAGAGAGGAAGGAGGAGCAGACAGGCACAGTGCCTCAAGGGTGGACACAGCCATAACCATGACTCAAACTGTACAAAAATAATGCACAGAACAAAAACGTTTGTACCCCTGTGACTTTCTGAAAATTTAAAAAAATATATATATAAAATAAAGCAGAATGTTGCAGTAGCCTCTGCACCCTTTCCCATAAACACAGCAACCTGGGGCCCGCACCCCTTTGCGACTTCACCAGCATTAAACTAGAGTTCAGTGGAAGAGTCTGAAGATCTCCTCTGAATTAATGAAGCCCTAAGAAAATACTAAGTGCCATGAAAAGTGTAGCTTATTTCTACATATTTCCTTAAGTATTAATCATTCGGTTGACCAAAAACAGACCCTATAGTGAAAATAATAGCTGTAATTTAAACTGAATCTGTGAATCTCTGTCTTTCTCTTTGGACTACTTTCTCTGAATCTCAATATGTAGTTTTGCATTTTCACCCAAAGAAAACCTCCCCAGGTCATCACAAAAATGTTATCCCCATATGCTAATAGCAATTATTATACTATGCATATTATACACTGCATTTTAAGGATAGTTGAATACTAGAAAAATTAGGGTTTAAAAAATTCAAAGCATGTGGCGATATTCATATAATTTAAGCTGAGACAAATAATTTTAACATGGATGGAGCTGGAAAATATTCTTCTTAGCAAGGTATCTCAAGAATGGAAGAAAAAGTACCCAATGTACACAGCCCTAATATGAAACTAATTTATAGCTTTCATATGAAAACTATAACCCAGTCTATGGGGCAAGGGAGGGGAGGGGACAGGGCAGGATAGGTGGATGGAGGGTAATAAGTGGGTCCACACCTACGATGCATCTTAGAAGGGTACAGGTGAAATTTGCTAAATGTAGAATATAAAAGTCTGAACAAAATAATTAAGAAAATGCCATGAAGTCTATGTTAACCAGTTGGATGAAAATATTCCAAACTGTATATAAAACCCAGCACATTGTACCTCATGATCGCATTATTGTACACAGCTATTATTTAATAAAAAAAAAAATGAAAAGAAGAAAAGGTCCCCAGTTATGCTCGTGGGACTGGCAGTCAGTTGGTCTGTCTCCTGTGAGAACATCTGGGGAGGTGAGGCCATTCCTTGCCTGGAATGTTCCGCATGTAGAAATCCTTGTTTAGTTCCATGTTTCAGCCTAAGGATGACTATTCCTAATTAATTTCTCTGAGTGACGCTGGCACATTTACAGAACTGGCGTATTTGCAGCGTGCAAATCCTGGATTAGCTACGTGCAGTTCCGCCCCGCGCCCCGCGAGGGCGCCGTCGGGCAGGGGAGTTGCAGACGCGCTGCATCGGCTTAACACTAACAGTAACATTGTTCCCTCGTCTGCTACCTCTGCGGAGAGGATTTTGAGTTGACAGATTTGATGTTAATTTACTTCCCCAGCAGCAGTTGAAGTGTCCCCACGCGGGAACCCGGCAGTTTCACCTCGGATAGGGGATAGGGCCCCGCTGCAGTCAGGGCGACGCTGCAGGCTGGTTCTCTGCAGCTCCCACTTTCAAATCGCCCTTAGGGGCCCCGAGAACGTGAGTGACGTCATCATTCGGCCTGGCACCGCGCATGTGCAGCGCTCACGTCATCTCTTGGCCTGGCACCACGCATGCGCAGCGCTCTTGGAGAATTCCAGAAACTGCGACCTAGAGCGCGCGCAGCCTTTTCGGCCCGACCTCGTCCCCACCTCCCGAACCCCCTCCCGAACCCCTGGCTTTCTACATCACTGACGTGAATCTTTATCTCTTGCAATTGTGCCTTTTCCAACTTCGTTTTATTAGAAGAACAGAAACCCTATATTTGTTATTTATTAAAAGGAGAGAAGCAAGTGGAAAAAGTGAATTGCTTTATGTTAAAAATTCAGCATATTTGATGGATTTTTAGTGTATCTCGTTTTTAATGCTATTTTGAAATATTGAATAGCCTAAAAAGTAATGGTACTTCTGAATATAACCAATTTAAATATTTGAGGCTTAAAATTAACATCTGGTTAATGATGGATGGCGGACTATCATGATAAATACCAAGAACCTCAGTTTCCCTCCTTTCAGGCACACGTTTATTTCACCATTATTCTTAAATCAAAAGAAACCAAGCACATTTTTTCCAACAGATATGAGGATGACGGAAAGAAGTTTTTTAGATAGATGGGAAAAGATAACAGAGAAAACCTGGACTATTAGGAATAAAGAAATCGCAACTGAGAGGGTCAATATTCAGGTGTTCACAAATAGACTATTCTTCTGCCTTTGAATATTTTACATTTTGCTTGACAGTTGAAAGCAAAAAAAAAAAAATACAAAAACGTATGAGACTGAGAATGTTTTCAGTGTATGGAGTGCTGCACTGGAGGAAATCATCACCAAGTGGGAGGCGGGAGGGAGTCCCTGCTTAGATGCTGGTAAGTCAGCTACGTGGACTGTGCCTTAGGCCACCTGTCCACAGTTTCACCTTCTGCAGTTTACCATGGCCCAAACATATTACGTGGAAATTTCCAGAAATAAATAACTTACAAGTTTAAATTCCTTGCTGCTCTGGGTAGCATGATAAAATCTTACACTGTCCACTGTGTCCCGCCCAGGACATGAATCACCCTTTGCCCAGCGTATCCGTGCTGTGTAAACACCTGCCAGTTAGTCCCTTACTATCCCTGTCAGTTAACTGACCAGGAAACGTCGCACCTGTAGGCGTCAGTGGTATCCACCGTTACAGGCACTCCTCGGGGACTGTGCCCCCCGTGGATCGGGCGTGATTGTAATGCTAACGGTGAGGCTGAGTAACCCACCCCAGTAGATGTTCTCAACAACAGGGTATTGGAGAGGTTGATTCCACATCTCTCTCAGTGTGAATTGTGCCGCAATAAACATTTGGGTGCAAATGTCTTTTTGGTAAAATAACTTCTTTTTCTTTGGGTAGATACCCAATAATGGGATTTCTAGATCCAATAGTAGGTCTACGTTAAGTGCTTTGAGGAATCTCTGTACTGTTTTCCACAGATGTTGTTCTAATTTTCCATCCCACCAACAGTGTTCCATTTTCACTGCACCAACACCACCGTCTATTGTTTTAAGATTTTTTAAGAATGGCCATTCTGATAGGGCTAACCATCTCACTGTGGTTTTAACTTACATTTGTCTGATAAGTGGTGATATTGAACACTTGTTAAATTACTTTTTCTTCATGAGGATGTTGGCAAATAATTCACCCAGTGTTTGAGAGCCTGAAAATGTCTGTACTTTACCTTCATTCTAAAATGTTTCTTACTGGGCATAGAATTATAGGTTGTCAGCTATTTATCTTACAACAATTATATTTTGGTTTCCATGGTTATTGTTGAAAATCAGATGTTAGCGTTATTGACAGGCCTTTGAAAAAATACCTTGTTTCTTTCTGGCTGCTTTGAATTTCGTTCCTTTTTTTATTTAGAAATTATATTCTGATATTCTTTGGAATAATCTTTATATTATTCTGTTTTTATCTTATGAAGTACTTAAATGTCTAACTTGATGTTTTTCGTAATTTCTTAAAAATCCTCAGCCAGTGTCTCCTCACTGTTGCTTTTGGGATTTCGAGGGCGGGCCTCTTTGCTTTTGGTCCTGACGTCCCCTCTCTGTGCTCATCTTTTCTCTTCCAGACACACGTTTCCCTGTGTGCGCAGCTTTCTCCCTGACCCACACAGCACTTACTCTGCTTTTGTATTTCCTATATTTTTTCTCTCCAAACATCATTGCCTTATTTCGTACCTCCCTGTCTATTTCCAGCCTGCCTATCCTGTCTGCTACTGTCTTCAATTTGTTACTAATCGTAATGACTGAGTTCTTAAATTCAGTAACTGAATTTTTCAGTTTCAGTGTTTTAGTTAGGGTATTTTTGTAGGCTGCATTTCTCTGTTGAAATCACCCACGTTTTGAGTGTGTGTGCTGCAGTTGTTTTCAAGTTACTCTGAGCGTTTTCAAGTGCTCTGTGGTGCTGTTTAGAGTCTGAGTTTCCTCCTCTTCTTTTTACATTATTTGCTCCTTTCGCCTCTCATGATAAACAATATTTTATTTTATGACAGCCACAGTATGGGATAAGCTATTGTCAGAATTTTCATATTTCCCCAAGAGGGTGTACCATTTGTTCTGGCCTGTTGCTAAAGTACACACGTATTTCCCCAGTGCAGACCATCGAGGTGTATCCAGCTGCGTGTCGCTGGGCGAGCCCCAGACCCCAGCTTTTCTCCAGTTTCCTCCATGTTTGAAGGGAAATTTAGAGCCCGACTCTGCCTCTCCGACACCTGCTGCTGAGGAACCACCAGTCTCCAGGGGAAGGTGGCAAAGAAGGCTCCCTTTCCTTTCTCCCCCGGCACCTGCCCACCTGCATTCTGGCTGCTCCACAGCGTCCCTGATGGTTTCTAATAGCTTTTTCCCTTTAATTCTGTGTAGTTTTCAGAGTTATTCTTAGTAGGAGCTCATAGCAATGTAAGCAACAACCATAGTGGGCCAGCTGGGGGATCCCTGCAGTGATCCTACAGGCAAAGGCCCGGAAGCTCTCCCTGGCCACTCTGCCTCAGCACATTTGGGTTTATCCAGATTTCTCTCACTTGGCCTCACCCGCACAGCTCACCTGGCAAGAGGCAGAAAGAGGGATAAACATGCACTTCCTTGAATTAGGTCACTGTTTAATGCATCTGAGAGTTAAGTTGTTATGTTCATTTTCCTCAAGTACTAAGTTTGACAGTTGGTATCTGACATTTCATTTTGACACTTCTTGTTTTAATTTTATTGTGAAAGTACATTCTTATTCTTTCAAATGTACATTTTGGCTTGTGATTATCTTTCAGTTTTTTTAGAGCAATTTTTGTGAAACCATTGATAAGTCAAAGATCTGTGTTATTTTCAAATATGGGTTTGTCATGGAAGCACAGACAGATAACAGCACCTTGACAGTTTGAGAAGTTCTGTTCTGGTGATTTTAATCTGGAAAATGAGCCACGTAGGCCACCTGAGACCAAGCTGGATTGTGAAGAGCTGGAAGCTGTAGGGAAGTGAATCCATCTCAATGTACTCATAAACTAGCAGCAAGGTTTGACGTTACCACTGCAACAATATTGGACCATTTGAAACCAGTCAGCAAGGTGAAGAAGCTGGACAGACGTGTTCCACAGTAATTAAACAAGTGTCAGAAGAGAAACAGCCTCTCAGCTCATCTTTCTCTCCTGTCACAACATAAAGGTGAACCATTTCTACACTGTATTGTTACATGTGATGAAAAATGGATTCTTTCTGACAATCGCAAGTGTTCAGCATAAAGGCTGGATAAAGCATTGAAATACAGTCCAAAATCAAATATTCATCAAAAAGGCTACCAGTGTCTGTGTGGTGGTCCAGTGCTGGTATTGTCCACTACAGCCTCATGAACCGCAGTCCGTCTGTTACAGCGGATGTCCACTGCAACTACATGGTTGAATGAAGAGGGTGCTTGAGATTAGGCAGCTGAGACTGTCCAGACCGGTCCATAGCAACAGGCCAATCCTTTTATAACACAACCCTCAACCTCATGACACACAAACAGCGTTGCTAAAACTAGAGGGGCCAGATGCGGATACTCTCTGTCATCCACCATGTTCACCAGACCCCTACTTCTTCCAGGCTTTGGACCCCTTCTTGCAAGAAAAGATATTCAATTTTCAACAAGCTGTGGAAAATGCCTTTTGTGATTTCATCGTCACTTGCTCTCCAGGTTTCTTGGCTGCTGGTGTATACAAGCTGGGGGAAATGCGTGTTGATAGTTTAGGCGAGTATTTTGATTAATGGTATTGCTTCTTGTTTGAGATATAACAAACTAAACTTTTGATGTGAGATGGAACATTTCATATTTAGTGACCGAATATTTCTCAAAACCCAGGAGAAAACTGACAGGCAGAAAGAGTCTCTTATCTCCATTACTTTATAATTATAATAACCCAGGAGGCCATGTAACTATTATTTTTCTTATCTTTAAAATATAGTTTCAGTCACTTGCTGTTTAACTTACAGATAATTTATGTCAGAAGCCAAACAGAATTCCTGGAATTATAACTTACAATCAGTCACTGGTTGGGAGTATTTGGCAGGATCCCTGGGCCTGCTCTGGTAATAATCGTCCTTGTGATGTAGGACAAGCAGTGCTTCTCTGTGGGCCTCTCCAGACCCTGTCCAGATGCCAGGTTTACACCAGACAATAACTACAACCACCTTCAACCTGACACTCCAGGCTCAAGAGGCCGGCGCCCACACCTGCGCTCTGTCCCAAACAGGCAAAGGCTCTGCCCCCCAATCGCAGCCCACACAGGACAGTCCAATTAGTACTTTGGAATCAGATTTTGATTGTTGATTTAATGAATCAAACTGACAAAATTCATGGCCCTTGAATGCCGCCATCCAATGCACATCAGTGTTTCTTACAGAGTTTGTCACTGGGCTTGCCAGAAAATGAGAGACCCCTTGGAAGGTCGAGCTTGGCCTGCCTGTGGTCTTAATTCATCAGAGAAACATCACAGCCTGTTCCAAGGAGCCAGTGTGATTGTCACGCCACAGTGGATGGCTCAAATGGAGAAGCTGTGACGGCCACACCAGTCTGCCCACACGAGGACATCAGTGATCTCAGCACCTGGGGGTTGGTGCCAGGCCCACAGCTGCTTGGACTCAGAAAGACCTCACTTTCCACATCTCCTGTCTGGATATTAACAGGATGCCCTAAGATACACACCACACACATCACCCCTCCTCTAAGGAAAAAAAGAATATAACTAATATTTTTAGTAAATTAATTAAGAATTTAAATGATCCAGGTCTGACTAGGTTTTCCCAGGGAGCATCTCAAGCCAAACAGAATTCTAACCCCTTCCTTTCTGTAAGCCTGCTAATTTTACTTGAGAGCTATCCTCACTAAACTATATCACTAATTCAGAAATATGTGTGTGTTTTACACCCACAAGTGCTAGCTTCTGTCACTGTCATGAAGAAGACAGGCTTTGAGGACCAGGCCCAGGGGTGATCACATCAGCCAGCTGGTTAAACCAGTGGGTGCCTTTGTTTCTCATTGCTGCAAAGGGCCCCACACTGGGCTGCTTGCTACATGAAACAACCTGAACCTTGCAGTTTTGTAGGTCAGGGACCAGGTCTCAGCTTCACTGGTCCTCCGGGTCAGGTGTTAGGCAGCCACCTGGAGACTCAACCAGTGGCTGTGCTTCCAAGCTCACTCGTGGGGCTAGGCAGGAGGCAGGTGCTCACTGGCTGGGTACTTGCTGAGTGGGGTCCTTCCCAAAGCACCATTGTGGTACACAGATCCCTCAGCTGTCCCCTGTGGACGCTCCTGTCTGATCTGGAGTTTGCCCTTGTGCTGACTGAAGATAGCCAAGGCTGATGGAGTACTGACTCTGGGAAGGCAGAGAAGGCTGTGCCGGGAGCACTCCATATTTTATCCTCAAATGTTTAAAACACAAAAATAAATATATTTTTTGATTCCTATTTTTCTGATAAGAAACTTAAAGTTAGTTGACGTGAATGAGTTGCCCGAGGCACTGGGGTGAAGAGGGAGGAGGGACACCATCTGGAGCACCCCTCTGCCCAGGCACAGACCCACAAGATGCACACCTGTCCTCTCCTGACGTCACACTCCATCGGGAGCACCCCTCTGCCCAGGCACGGACCCACAAGATGCACACCTGTCCTCTCCTGATGTCAAACTCCATCCAGAGCACCCCTCTGCCCAGGCACGGACCCACAAGATGCACACCAGTCCTCTCCTGACGTCAAACTCCATCCGGAGCACCCCTCTGCCCAGGCACAGACCCACAAGATGCACACTTGTCCTCTCCTGACGTCACACTCCATCCCAAGAGCAGTGCAGATGGTGAGCACCATGCTGAAACCACTGGCCTGGTGCAGGACCGCAGCCCTCAGGCCACAGGGAAGGACCGTCTGCAGTTGTTTGAAGGCTGAGTCCTACCCTTGAAATCTCGGAGGCACTGGATTTACTCTACACTCTGTATCTGTCAGTCAATGAAACGCCTATGTCCTCCTCCCAAACTGCTGCCTGAGCCTCAGTTTTTTTTGGAATTCAGTTTGATCTTGTGATATCCTCCAAAACAAGGCAATTTCCTCCAAAGTAAGTACCAGTTATTTTTCTGCAAAATCTCTCATTTTAAATTGTCTTTAAAGAAGAGAACATTTAGAGGAAGCAAAAATATTCTTCACATGTTTGCATAATAACATGATGTATACATGGATTTTATTTCATATGTAAGGTAGTGCATGTCCCAATTTAAAAACATTACAATATACAGAGAGAAAGAATATCAAACGCCTCTGCAATCGTATCAGTCATTAGTAATAACTTCCACATTGGCTTAGCAAATAACTTATTTGTGTATGTACATATATGAATAGTTCAAAAATAAGATTGTACTTTATATAATATTCTGCCAACTCTATTATGTCTTTAATTTACTATCATTTTCAGTAAATATTTTTCAGTAGAATTTTTAATAACTGCATGACACAATTATAGCAATTTACATACCCTTCTTTTGATTTTTTTGTGCTTCCTTTAACTTTAGCAATGATTTGTGATTAACATAACTGTAACTTTAGGTACAACTTTAAAATTAATTTCTGAGGATGATTTCCCAGACAGGGACGTATGCATGTTTGAGGAGAAACTGCCAGAATGCACTTCAAAAACACGGAATTACTTCCTTCGTACACCATGGGCCACTTGAAGAATTCTCGTTCCCTTTATCTAAGTGAGCAAGCTGCACCTCGTGTGTAAGGTGTGTTGTAAATGGCTGTGGGTGTGCAAGTATGTGCATGTGTGTATGATGTATTCAATATGTGCCTACTTTATTTGAAAATGGCAGCTTTCAACTTTATTATCTATAATTTCCAGTGAGATTGCACATTCTTTTTCTTATATTTTATTTCTGGAAACCTGGGTTTAGCTTTTCTCTTGTGTGGCTCTTCCCTTCCCCTGAGTCAATTTCACTGTTACTTCCGGCATTTCCTTCATTTTATCTTCTGCCCATGGACAGACATCACACTCTCATGAATAAATCTTGGCACATCCCTTACAACTGGGAAACAGCAAACAAAGTCTGTAACAGGAATGGATCTTAACTTCATCTGTGTCACTTAGTGGTGAGAACATTTGAAACTTTTAGATTGCATTTTGGTGTCCTTAGACAATTCCTTCCTCTTTAGTACATTATTCACTAATTGGTATTTTCTAAAAATTGTGGATTCTTATGCATATGTGTGGTACAATGTGTTGATTTTTTAATACAACCTCGAGGGCTTATTAATCAACCTAATTAATATAGCTTTTGCCTCATTTACTTGATTATTGTGTTAAGAAATTTCCATTCTATTGTCATTTGATCTTTGATAAGTCTATCAAAAATATAAATTAGGGGAAAGACTCCCTATTTAACAAATAGTGCTGGGTGAATTGGCTGGTGACTTGTAAAAGACTGAAACTGGATCCACACCTTTCACCTGTAACAAAAATTGACCCTCACTGGTTAAAGGATTTAAACTTAAGGCATGAAACTACAAAGATTCTTGGAGAGAGTGCAGGGGAAACACTTTAAGAAATTGGCCTAAGAGAAATATTTATGAGGAGGACTCCCAGGGCAATTGAAGCAACACCAAAAAGTACATTACTGGGATCTGATCAAACTAAAAAGCTTCTGCACTGCCAAGAACACAGTAAGTAAAGCAAGTAGACTGCCCTCAGAATGGAAGAGGATATTTGCAGGTTACATTTCTGACAAAGGTCTGATAACCAGAATCCACAGAGAACTCAAACTTATTAATAAGAAAAAAACAAGTGATCCCATTTCACTATGGGCAAAAGACTTGAACAGAAGCTTCTCTGTAGAAGACAGGTGTATAGTCTACAGGCACATGAAAAAATGCTCCTCATCTTTAATCATCAGAGAAATGCAAATCAAAACCACTTCGAGATACCATCTAACTCCAGTAAGAGTAGCCCACATATTATTACATGGATTATTATTGAGAGTTCATCATTTCAACAAGTGTATCCTTAATAGACAAGTACTAAGATAGATACAATTCCCATTGTAAAAAAAAAAAAAAAAAAAAAAAAAAAAATCTAAAGAAAACAAAAACAAAACCATTTCAAATTCCTGTAGACTTTCTGATTTTCAGAGATTGTCAATGAGGAACTGTTGAAGTTGCTGATCCCCACATGGTGAAAAGCTGTTGAAGGTGTTCTGTAAAAGTATTGTAGTACCACATTCTCAGGTTAAAAATACTTCTCTTATAAATTCACCTGAAATTTTAAAAAGCCTGCTCTGTGCATCCCCCTCAGTGAGGTCTGAGCAGCATCCGGTGCTAGGGGTGGCCCCAGACTCCCTGGGGCTGCAGGATGACAAGGTAACCCAGGGCCCAGTGTCCTTGCAACTGAGTCTCTTTATAAACTGTCTCATTCTTGGGGTCACATGTCTTTGCAAATCATATAGTTGCAATTATTAATCACAGAGCAAGCACAGAAAAACATACTTTAACCTGGGTGATCATAAATTAACAACTCTAAAATTGGTTGTTTTCCATTCAAAAAATGCTAAGAGTTCATGTGGTAACAGTTTAACCTTATTGATGCCACAAAGTATTGAAGTGTTTCCAGATATTATTCATAGATTTACTATCCAAACAGCAACTGTGTTATCTTTTTACTGTCAAAACACTACCAATTTGCTGTAAAATGTGTGAGGTCGTATTTGTGGAAGTTGGTGGGTCTTCTGTGATTCATCTCCACAGTCAATTACCACTTTTTTTCTCTGCCCCTCCTCCTTGTAATCGCCCTTAATTAACTTGATGGTTAGGTGGAACTTGCTGTAACCCATTTTACTAGATAAGGTCCTCAACTAGATAAGGACCTCTTTCTTGTGGTTTCTAGAAAAGAGACAGCTGCTAAGCATCTCCTCCAAATCCTGAGCACAAGTTATCTGGACTGAGGCCATGTGGGGTCCTTGGAGATGGAGATTTTGAAATTCCCCAGGTCCTTGTTTATAACCAAACGGGATAACTACAAAAACCCAAACTGCACAGATGCTTAAGGTGAGACCAATGTATCATTCTCCATGGAGTTACACACAGGGGTGCTCATGACCCAGCTCTGGGGACTGACACAGAAGGGTGCTCCTGACCCAGCTCTGGGGACTCACACACAGAAGTGCTCCCGACCCAGCTCGGGGGACTGACACAGAGGGGTGCTCCTGACCCAGCTCTGGGGACTCACACACAGGGGTGCTTCTGACCCAGCTTAGGGGACTCACACAGAGGAGTGCTCCTGACCCAGCTCAGGGGACTCACACAGAGGGGTGCTCCTGACCCAGTTCAGGGGACTCACACAGAGGGGTGCTCCTGACCCAGCTCAGGGGACTGACACAGAGGGGTGCTCCTGACCCAGCTCTGGGGACTGACACAGAGGGGTGCTCCTGACCCAGCTCAGGAGGCTCATACAGAGGGGTGCTCCTGACCCAGCTCGGGGGACTCACACACAGGGGTGCTCCTGACCCAGCTCGGGGGACTCACACACAGGGGTGCTCCTGACCCAGCTTGGGGGACTGACACACAGGGGTGCTCCTGACCCAGCTCGGGGGACTGACACACAGGGGTGCTCCTGACCCAGCTCAGGGGACTCACACAGAGGGGTGCTCCTGACCCAGCTCAGGAGGCTCATACAGAGGGGTGCTCCTGACCCAGCTCAGGGGACTCACACAGAGGAGTGCTCCTGACCCAGCTCAGGGGACTCACACACAGGGGTGCTCCTGACCCAGCTCAGGAGGCTCATACAGAGGAGAGCGCCAGGGCGATCCTGCCTGATA
>CAUYPK010044574.1:0-46648 GCA_963574355.1 Loris lydekkerianus
ATGCCAGGAAGGCTATGTTGAATATTGAGATGAAAATGTGTCAAATGGTTTATGAAGCTAGTATATGATGCCCCATGATCATATCAATGTACACAGCTATGATTTAATAAAAAAAAAAAAGAAAGAAAAAAAAAAAAAAAAAGAATCTTGGGACATAATTAGCCATAAATCCTACATCTTTGTTTTAATATTTTCCTATACATCTTAGTTTCAGTGCTTTTTCTCCATACATCTTTGTCTCAGTACTCTTTCCACCTGGCATTGTTTAAAGTTTAGTTTCGGGACTACCGGTACATTTCCCAGGCCCAGTAGTTAGTCAATCAAGAAGTTAGTGAGTACTTTCCCGTCTATCTTGGGAGTGAACCAGACTTACTCCATTCTGTTGAGGGCTTGCAACCCAGGAATTTATCAGGAGTTAACTGGTATTTTTCTACTTTAGCCTAGGCCTAACAATGGTACAGACATTTAAAAAAAAAAAAATTCTTACAAAATTAGGGAAAGAATTTTCAGATTATGATATAGAGCAATATATTATGGTTTATTTCCAAATCTAATAATAAAATTATCAATAATATATAAAGATAAATTAATGAATAAATAAATTGAGGTAACCCCTCACCCCTCATCCCTCACCTGCCAATAATCCCTTATCCTTCACCCTCCTGATAACCCATTACCCTTCACCCACCTAGATAACATTCCAGGACTTTCCAAAAAAAAGTCAAGTTCCTAATCCTCACCAACCACTGACAACCATATTTGTTAAGGGTAATACTCAATATGATGAGATTTGAATTATTAATATCTATACACACAATCAGAATTCACCTCAATTTATAAAAGAAACTAACAAACAGGAGCAACTTAATTTCCTCCAGCTCCATAATAGTCGGAGATTTGAACACTCCTATGGCAGTGTTGGATTGATCCTCCCATAAGAAGCTGAGCAAAGAAATTTTAGATTTAAACCTAACCATCCAGCATTTAGATTTAGCAGACATCTACAGAACATTTCATTCCAACAAAACTGAATACACATACTTCTCATCAGCCTATGGAACATACTATAAAATTGATCACATCCTAAGTCACAAGTCTAACATCAGTAAATTTAAAAAAATAGAAATTATTCATTGCATCTTCTCAGACCACTGTGGAATAAAACTTGAACTCAGAAACAATAGTATACAAAAATATGGAAGTTAAACAACCTTATGCTGAATGACAGCTGGGTCAGAGATGAGATTAAGAAGGAAATTGCCAAATTTTTGGAACAAAATGACAATTAATACATGAATTATCAGAATCTCTGGGATACCGTAAAGGCAGTCCTAAGAGGGAAATTTATAACACTCCAAGCCTTCCTAAAGAGAACGGAAAGAGAAGAAATTAACAACTTAATGGGACATCTCGAGCAACTGGAAAAGGAAGAACATTCCAACCCCAAACCCAGTAGAAGAAAAGAAATAACCAAAATTAGAGCAGAATTAAATGAAACTGAAAACAAAATAATTATTCCACAGATCAATAAATCAAAAAGGTGTTTTTTTGAAAATGTCAATAAAATAGATAAACCTTTGGGTAACTTAACCAGGAAAAAAAAGTGTAAAATCTCTAATCTCATCAATCAGAAATGACAAAGACAAAATAACAACAGACTCCTCAGAAAGTCAAAAAATCCTTAATGAATATTAAAAGAAACTTTATTCTCAGAAATATGAAAATCTGATTCAAGTTGACCAATACTTGGAAGCATGTTACCTTCCAAGACTTAGCCAGAATCAAGTGGAAATCCTGAGTGGGCCTGTATCAAGTTCTGAAATACCATCAACCATACAAAACCTCCCTAAAAAGAAAAGTCCAGAACCAGATGGCTTCACGTCAGAATTCTACCAAACCTTTAAAGGGGAATTAGTAACTATTTTACTCAACCTGTTTCAAAAGGTAGAAAAAGAAGAAAGATTACCCAACACGTTCTGTGAAACAAATATCACCCTGATCCCCAAACCAGGAAAAGACCCAACGAGTAAAGAAAATTATAGACCAATATCACTAATGAATATAGATGCAGAAATATTCAACAAAATCCTAACAAACAGAATCCAGCAGCACATCAAACAAATTATACATTATGACCAAGTCGGTTTTATCCCAGGGTGTCAAGGCTGGTTCAATATCCGTAAATCTATAAAAGTATAATTCAGCACATAAACAAATTAAAAACAAAGACCATATGATTCCCTCAATTGATGCAGAAAAGGCTTTTAATAATATCCAGCATTCATTCATGATTAGAATACTTAAGAAAATTAGTATAGAAGGGACATTTCTTAAACTGATAGAGGCCATCTACAGCAAACCCACATCCAATATCGTATTGAATGGAGTTAAATTGAAATCATTTCCACTTATAGCAGGAACCAGACAAGGCTGCCCATTGTCTCCACTGCTCTTTAACATTGTAATGGAAGTTTTAGCCACCGCAATTAGGGAAGAAAAGGTGATCAAGGGTATCCATATAGGGTCAGAAGAGATCAAACTTTCGCTCTTCGCAGATGATATGATTGTATATCTGGAAAACACCAGGTATTCTACTAAAAAACTCTTAGAAGTGATCAAGAAATACAGAAGCATCTCAGGTTACAAAATCAACATTAATAAATTGGTAGCTTTTATATATACCAATAATAGTCAAGTTGAAAAAACAGTTAAGGACTCTATTCCATTCATAGAGTCATAAAAGGTCATCTGTTTTCCTTAAAGGCCAAGATAACAGACTAAAAGACAACTTTAATAGCTTTTTTTTTATTTTTAACTTATCTTTGGAGATAAAGTGCAAGCTAAAATTGAACTTTAGTTTATACTAAATGGTTTAGGCATTTAAATATATACTAACACTAAAAATAAATTTTGATATGATTATTAGAAACTATCATAAAAGGTCATCTGTTTTCCTTAAAGGCCAAGATAACAGACTGAAAGACAACTTTAATAGCTTTTTTTTTATTTTTAACTTATCTTTGGAGATAAAGTGCAAACTAAAATTGAACTTTAGTTTATACTAAATGGTTTAGGCATTTAAATATATACTCTTGTAAAACAGAAAACATATAGTGCCAAAGAATATGAAATAATAGGGAGTTTATCTAACAAAGGACATGTAATATCTCTATAAAGAGAACTATGAAACTCTAAGAAAAGAAATAGCTGAAAATGTTAACAAATGAAAGAACATACCATGCTCATGACTGGGACTAATCAACATTGTTAAAATGTCCATACTACCCAAAGAAATATACAATTTTAATGAGATTCTTATTAAAGCTCCACTGTCATACTTTACAGAACTCAAAAAAATAATACTGCATTTTATATGGAATCAGAAAAAACCTCCAATAGCCAAGACATTACTCAGAAATAAAAACAAAGCAGGAGGAATCACAATACCTGACCTTAGACTATACTATAAATCGATAGTGATCAAAGCAGTATGGTACTAGCACAAAAACAGAGAAGTAGATGTCTGGAACACAATAAAGAACAAGAAATGAATCCAGCTACTTAATGTTATTTGATGTTTGACAAGCCAATTAAAAACATTCAGTGGGGAAAATATTCCCTATTTAACAAATGGTGCTGGGTCAACTGGCTGGCAACTTGTACAAGACTGAATCTGGACCCACACTTTTCACCATTAACTAAAATAGACTCTCACTGGATTAAATATTTAAACTTAAGACATGAAACTATAAAAATACTAGAAGAAAGTGAAGGGATAACCCTTGAAGAAATAGGCCTGGGTGAGTATTTTATGAGGAGGACCCCCCCGGGCAATTGAAGCAGCTTCAAAAATACACTTCTGGGACCTGATCAAACTAAAAAGCTTCTGCACAGCCAAGAATACAGTAAGTAAAACAAGCAAACAGCCCTTAGAATGATAGAAGATATTTGCAGGTTATGTCTCCGGCAAAGGTTTAATAACCAGAATCCACAGAGAACTCAAACGTATAAGCAAAAAATGAAGAAGTGATCCCATTGCAGCCTCAGAATGATAGAAGATATTTGCAGGTTATGTCTCCGGCAAAGGTTTAATAGCCAGAATCCACAGAGAACTCAAACGTATAAGCAAAAAATAAAGAAGTGATCCCATTGCAGCCTGGGCAAGAGACTTGAAGAAAAAATTCTTGAAGAAGGCATTTGCACGACCTACAGACATATGAAAAAGTGCTCATCATCTTTAATCATCAGAGAAATGCAAATCAAAACTTCTTTGAGATATCATCTAACTCCAGTAAGATTAGCCCATAACAATAAATTTCAAGAGCAGAGACGTTGGTGTGGATGTGAAGAAAAGGGAACACTTCTGCACTGCTGGTGGAAATGCAAATCAATACATTCCTTTTGAAAAGATGTTTGGAGAACGCTTAGAGATCTAAAAAATAGATCTGCCATTCAATCCTATAATTCCTCTACTAGGTATATACCCCGATGACCAAAAATAACATCCTAACAAAGATATTTGTACTAGAATGTTTATTACAGCCTAATTCTTAGTTGCTAAGTCATGGGAAAAGCCCAAGTGCCCATCGATCCACGAATGGATTAATAAATTGTGGTATATGTACACCATGAAATATTATGCAGCCTTAAAGAAAGATGGAGACTTTACCTCTTTCATGTTTTATGGATAGAGCTGGAACATATTCTTCTTAGTAAAATATCTCAAGAATGGAAGAAAGAGTATCCAATGTACTCAGCCCTTCTATGAAACTAATTTATGGCTTTCACATGAAAGCTATAACCCAGTTATAACCTAATAATACGGGGAAGGTGTAAAGGGAGGGGAGGGATGGGGGAGGTGGGCGGAGGGAGGGTGATTGGTGGGATTACACCTGTGGTGCATCTTACAAGGGTATATGTGAAGCTTAGTAAATGCAGAATGTAAATGTCTTAACACAATAACTAAGAAAATGCCAGGAACGCTATGTTAATCAGTGTTATGAAAATGTGCCAAACACTCCCATGATCACATTAATGCACACAGCTATGATTTAATAATAATAATAATATAAGAGTCATCTGTACATTTCTCGAAGCTAAAAATGAGACAGAGAAGATGTAAGGAATACTGTAGAACAGAGAGCACATACAAAGATTTAAGGACAAAAAGACTCAAAATGTGTCAGATTCAGAGGAAGTCTGAAAGTGGAAGTTTTTCTCCTTCACATAGTTTCTGCTGCATGAAGTGGGCTTGCATACATGTTTTGCACAATTTCTAATTCCTCATTTCAACATTTTGGCACCTCTATAGCAGTTTTTTGTCTTATGGTAACTTTTTTCAAGTAGTTATTCAATGAATCAGGATCAACCAACCATTCTTCTCACACAATACTCTGCTGCCTTTAGAACTTCACCTAATTTGAATGATTAGATTGGATCACCTGGCTGCTATTTTAAAATACCTCTATGTGCTAGGCATCATGCTGAGTTGATTAAAATAATTCTAATAAGCAAATTAATATGGAAAGGGTTTTGGCACTGTCACCTGTAATTACATTTGAAGTTTAGTTGCAGAACTATCAGGTGATGTAAGTGATATAAATTCTGTGACTTCATCCAAGCTGAGAAGTTCTGAGTGTGATATGAGGGGAAGTGATGGTATGCATATTGGTGGCCTCCTGGTAAGACAAACCCATGTGTCACACAGAACTCAACCCCATGTCCTTACATTTCTAGACTATTGTCTATATCTTACCTCTGTCTCTAATGATAGACAACAACAGTGCCTCAGGATGAAACTTAACCTTCACAAATAGATTTGGGATAGAACTTAAAAATGAGAAAGAATTGGGTGGAAAGGTGTACCATTGTGTCCTTAGCCTTTTGCTTAGCTAGTGACATTTGTGTCTGTCTCTCCCACTTTACTACCTTGCCATTCTAAGTCTAAGTGAGCAGCACGCCAAGCCTGGTAACGTGGTTAGGCTCTCTTACCTTCCTAGTTCTGGCACAAGGGGTCCTCTGACATCCTCTTCTTCTCCTTGCCTCTGGCTCCTCCAGGTGACCTGACATTACTCTTCCTCCTCAGCAGCACTGGTTTTGACTTTGACTAGAGGAGGAGCTATTATATTTAGGGGAAAAAGATAGGGAAGAAACCATTCAGCATTTCTTCTGAACTTCAGACAGCATACTGGAGTCTTTTCTAAGCTCTGATTGTTGGTGTAGGTCAGCCCTTCTCACTTCTCTCTTTATTAAAGAGGTCAGAATGAGAGATGATTTTTAGTACTTGAATGCTTTTCAAAGTTAGTTTTTTGTCAAAAACTGCCTTCTTAAATATTAACAACACAGCCTCTGACAAGACAAACATGAACTGATTGCTTATGATTCTAAGGGAGAATATACCACTTTGCAAGAGCCTCTGGCAGTGTCTTAAGGAGAGACAATAAGCTCAAAATTTACTGATTTCACACATATATTTCAAAGTTAAGTTTCATTGAAATTGAGGAAAGATTATGACACAAAACTCCAGGATTGATGGAAACTGCAAAATGAATATTTTGGGTAGAGGAGTCAAGAAATTTGGAGACATAAAGTGTTGATGGTTTTTGTTAAAGATTTGAAGATTTCAGGAACTTTCTATAGTAAGTAACCAATTGAGGAAGAAAAAAACAGAGGATGCAAACAAATGAAAAAATATGTCCAACTTGTGAATCAGCAGAATCAACATTGTTAAAATGTCTGTACTACCCAAAGTGAACTACAGGTTCATTAAAATAGTGTTTTGTTTTGTTTTTTAAGATCTAGAGAGATATAATTCTGCATTTAATATGGAACCAGAAAGCATCCTGGATAGCCAAAACAACATTAATCAAAAAGAAGACATCACTTTACCAGACCTCAAGCTATACTACAAGGCTATAATAACTAAAATGGTATGGAACTGGCACAAGATTAGAGGCATACACCAATGGATCAGAACAGAAAACCCATATATAAAACAATACCCACTTTGCCATCTGATGTTTGACAAAGCAGGCAATACCGGGGAAAATAATTCTTATTCAATAAATGATGCTGGGAAAATTAGACAGACACATGGCAGAAGATTGAAACAGGATGTGAACCTTTCAGCACTCAGAAAAATTAACTCACAGTGAATTAGACACTTAAACCTAAGACATGAAACTATAAGAATTCTAGAAGAAAATATAGGAATATAGGGAAAACTCTTATAGACAGTATCTTATGCAAAGGATTTGTAAATAAGACCCCAAAGGCAATCACAGCAACAACAAAATTTAACAAATTTGGCCTGATTAAATTATAATGCTTCTGCACAGCCAAGGAAACAATAGAGTGAATAGACAACCTATGGAAGGAAGTAAAATATTTACATTCTATACATTCTGGTAATCAGAATCTATAAATTACATAAGTAAATCAGCAAAAAAAGAAAAAAATCAAACATTTCCATAAAAAGTGGGCAATAATAAATGAACAGAAACTTTTCAAAAGAAGATATACCAATGGCCAATAAACATATAAAAATTGCTTAACATCTCTAATCATTAGAGAAGTGTAAATAAAAACCACAATGAGATGTCACTTAACTCCAATGTGTTTTTTTAAGTCAATCCCATGGTTTTATGGCAGTTGTTTTCAAACCATACTCTGCAAAGTCCAAAAGTTCCATGGAGATATATCAGGAAACTCCATGAAATTGTTGGCAAAATTGCACAGATGAGTATATGGCTCTTTGGAGAAGTACTTCAAAGTCCAAACACTCAGCAGGGTCTGATTTAGAACTAAGGGTCTAACTGAGCCAAATTTCAGCATGGCTATTATAGCCCAAGGTCATAGGGAGAGCTGGTAGCTGAGTTAAGGATTAAGTCAAGTTCTTCTGACTTTGATTCCAGTGTCCTTTCCAATTCATCATGCTTACGGCTGCATAAATATCAGAAGATTGAGCCAAATAATACATCAAATGCTCATACAAAATTGTCAGGGCCTTGGAAATGTGGCAAAAGTTGAGAGAACAAAGTGACAATTTGGCCAAACTTTCAGAGAAAGTTTGGAAGCTAAATGGAAGCCGATAGAAAGAATCCAAGGGATAGAAAATAGTACAGGGTGTCCCCAAAGCTGCCCCTAAAGATGCCAAACATAAAGACATGGGAAACTGTACTTGTATATTTTACAAAATATTCTCTACATGTTCACCTCTTGGGAAAATTTTGTGATGAGTATTTTCAAATAAAGGTGCCTTTAGCTACAATTTCCTACTATCCTTATGTATGGCAACTTCAAGGACAACTTTTGGAACACCCTGGAGTTTCTTTGCTTTAGAATTCTTGTAAAGCTCAAGTCCTCAAAATGAAAGACAGAACCTCTCTCCCATTCTCCTTTACCACCTAACACATACACACATACTCTCACACACACACCCCACCATAGCTGCCAAGCTTCACATGATCCCCCATCTCTGTTATGTTCCTCCTTAGAAAAGGGGCCCCTTCTGCAGCATGGAGGCCAGGCCTGGACTGTTCAGACGTTCTCAGTTTGTCTCAGCCATATTTCTCCCACCCGCCATTTCAGAGCACTTCTATGCTTTCCCGCCATCTTTCCTCCAGCTCATTTATTTTTCAGTATTTTCTCAACAGTTCCTCCAGATGCTCTCATTAAGTGCTGGGCTAATTAACCTCCTGTTTCTGAGCAGTGCCGCTGTGGTGAGTTGCATGGCCCTGCAGGAGGCTTCCCTGCTCCATGGAAAGAAATAAGCCCCTCTCCAGTCTGCTCACACACCTGCAAAGGCTCACAACTAGAACTGGCACCTACTCAGCAAGGTTTTTTTTTGTTTTGTTGTTGTTTTAGTTATTTTATTTTTTTTTTTCAAAACTTCTGCTCTTTATTCCAGAAAAGGACAGCCCAAGCCATCCTCACTTACTGGCAATATCAGTGATTGAAATCTTTGAGCTCCCAGAAGCCAAAGCTCTCTATTAACTTTGCAGACATGTTTTCCATGCTACAGACTCAGTAACCACTTACCAGCTCCTCTCCAAAATGCTCTGGTTCATGGCTAAGAGCAGCTCATATAGCCAACACCACAAACAAGGCTTGCATAAAATCAAGGGCACGAGATCACAGAATCATCAGGAAGTCTGAAGTATCTAAAATGACACCTCACCACCATGGCTCAGCCTCCCCATGTTTATATCTAAGCAAAATACATCTGAATCTTTTCTCCTAGATTCCTAGCACAGCAAGCTTTTTTAGGCCATAGTTGTTGGGACAAGTGTTTAGGTCTGAGCTGCACATTTATAGGAAGAAAGGTAGTAAAATAAAACCATCTCTTTATCCGATTTTTCATGCTTCTGAGACATGGGTCTAATATTTTGCCCACTCCTGGCTGAGTCTGTCTAGGTTGAGATACTTGATGAGCAATTCTTTGTTCATCCATCTGTGTGTGTGTGTGTGTGTGTGTGTGTACAGTATGGACAAACTTATTAGCATAGTAGCATTGTAAGTTATTAGAGAGTTTCTATGTTTCCTTCCTTGCCCTAAATAACATTAGTATACCATTTAATAGTTAGCAAAACACTTTCAAGACCATCATCTTATTTAGTCTTTATTTGAATGAAAACGTTACCATCATCTGAGATTTAGTAAGACTTGCCCAAAGTCACACAAATGAAAATGCGAAAATCAGAAATAAAGGTTAGCAATTTTACCCCTAAGTCTCTGGAAGGCTCCCTGGACCTTAGGTGTAGCTCTGATGTTCACACTGTGCATTCTAAACTCTTTGTTTCTTAACCTTCTCACCTTCACATTCTGAAGATCTCTCCCTACTGGGTCTAGCATCTCCTTGGATCCCTGTCCTTCTTTCCCAGTGTATGAAACAGACTTGTTCAAGGACTAAATCCACTTATGCACCTGGCACTTTTTTTAGTCTTCTCTGTCTAAAAGATATCAAAGTTACTCTTTTCCACTATTCTGATAAAAGGAGGGCACATCTTCATTTTCACCATTGTTGAGGAGTCCTTTCAAAAGTGATATACATAAGGTATTAACCCTTCCATATGAATGCTATAATCCCAACTACAGCCCAAGATGAAGGGGAAAGAGGAGGGGGAGGGGTGGGTTGGGTGGAGGATGGGTGGAGGGAGGGTAATTGGTGGGGCCACACCTATGGTGGATTTTACAAGGGTACATGTTAAATCTACTAAGTGTAGAATATAAATGTCTTAACACAATAACTAAGAAAATGCAGTGAAGGCTTTCACCATCAAACAAGTTTGATGAAAGTATTTCAAATTGTATATAAAACCAGCACATTGTACCCCATAATTGCATTAATGTACACAACTATGATTTAATAAAAAAAAATATTTCTACTAACATAGCTTGTTCTTAGTGCAGGTGACCAATAAAGCTAATATTATTATGATATAAAAGCACCTCCCCTTCCTGCTCTGGTTTTATATCCAAGCTTTTCTTGTCACACTTTTAATGAAAACAGGCAGATTCAAATCTCGTCTCTCCAAGCCCTCATTTTCACTCAAGAGTACTGAAAGTAGAAGGAAGGAGATGAGGCTTTATAGCTGGAGAGAAGTGGAGCAGGAGTCACACTATGTTTCCCTGTTGTGCATCCTTCCTGAGTGACTCTGAAAAAGTCACTAAACCTGACCTAGCCTTGGCCATCTCACAAGTCAACTGAGAAGACAAGCTAAAAGGATTTCAGAATTTGTTTCTAGCAATAAAAGCTCACAATTTTATTTCATAAGGTAGAGAAAGATAGGAGAGAAAATTTTTTTCCATTGAGCCAAAGTTCACTCACTTTCTACCAATTGATACCAAGTTAGTTGCTCCATTTTCTCCTTCTCCATAGAAGAGTTCCTCAAGAACTTGAGACTTAACAATATTATATTGTTATTATATTATGTCATGTCATATTATAACAATATTATAATGATATTAAGAATTTTTATTTTCACTATAGATAAAGAACTGGAAGCTCAGCTTGCCCAAGCCCCACAGTGAGACAATGGTAAAGCTGAGATTAAACCACACAGTTATCTGATTCCAAACCTCAAGCTTTAGCCAACAGACTATGAGAGCAGATAAGGAAGTCATAATGAAAAATGAAAAAAATTCAAAAGTGGGAGAAAAATACCTCTGATTTCAACTGAAATGACAGAAAACATCTTAACTTTTAGCTGAAAATCTGTTAAGGAAGGATTAAGCATATAATTTAAATTAAATGATAAAGCAGAGGTATCTTTAATTGTGACAAAGACAAAAGAGTAGAAAACACAAGCAGCATTTAGCCATTCAGCGCATCACCTGTTGTTAGCCTGAAGGCAGCTGGAAACATGGGCCTGGAGTGACTCTGTAATCAATGCCCTGGGTTTCCTCCAGCCTTGTTGGCTGCTCCTGCTCAGGCCTGTTCCCCATCTCTTGACTTTTAAATGTCCACGTGCTCAGCACTCTCCACACAACCCACAGCTCTCCTGCACCCAGTCTCTTCCTAAGAGTCCTTTCAACTTGAGCTGAAATCAGCCTTCTGATCTAGAAACATAGCAGGCAGAATGTGGGGCTCCTACAGCCTACACTAACCCTCAACCAGGAAGTCACTAGTGACTCATATTTGTTCTTGTTTGTGACTCAAACTTCAACTCCTAATTTTCTGTTTTTTATTAAATTGCAACTATATATCAGAGAGTAACATTAACTCATTTTTTAATTATCAATATTAATTTCTACTAACCTAGGTTGTCCTTAGTGCAGTTGATCAATAAAGCTAATATTATTATAATATAAAAGTACCTTCCCTTCCTGCTCTTATTTATAGGCCCTTCTTTAAGATGGGTACTATGGTACTATGAGCCATGGCTCAGCTGATCTGTAAAGTATGAGCTCAGAAATGCAGGTCTCAGGGGATGCCCTCAGAAAGCCAAGAGGCAGCCTGGGGAAGATATGAGAATCAGAGGAGAAGCAGACCATGGGCTCAGGAAGGAAACTGGGGGATGTAAACTCATATTGAGTATCTCTGAGTAGACACTCTGCTAAACATTCTCTAGAGTGTACCTCATTTGATCCTCACAAAAATTCTACAACATAAATATTGTTACCCATAAGTAACATGTTATGTCATAAACATTCTCAGAGAGGTTAATTAATGGACTATAATTACTGAGCCAATCGATGATGCAGAAACTTAAATCTACACTTCCTCCATAGCCCAAGTTCTTTTGCATCCATGAACTTGTCTCTCAAGGAAGGGCCATGCTTAGGTCTTTGAAGTGATATAAGTGGACTTGATGGATATTTGATGTCATCAGGAGCTACTAAATAAACTCTAAACCACAGTTGCATCACTGCATTTGGTAAACTAATCTTTGGTACATTGTGAATCCAGAAGAGGTATGGGTAAATTTTCTTTCCTCTTCCTTTCTCTTTGCTCCAGATGTCCACTGCCCTCCTTTCTCTTGTATAAATCCATATCTAGTTTCTTTATTGACAGTATGAGTTGCTATTGTCTCTCCATGGTTTCTCCTAAAATTCTGATACCCTCTCAATCCAGAAGTTGTGGGAACTTTTGACGATCACTGCCATAGTGAACCACACTGGCAAGATGGAATGTGACTTAGTTTTCAGATGTACTGGGTTTGAAGTAAAACTCTTAGAATCACTTGTTCTAAGGGAAAAGTTTTTGAAGAAGAATTTGAACATGTATTAGAGCATAAAATAAAATGAATAAAGCTTGTGAAGCAAGTTTTGAGACACAGGTCATTAAAAAGAGAGAGGGATTCTTTGTGGCATCCTAAGATCCTCAAGATCATGCCACAGAGGCATGAAGTTAGCTCTTGACCTAAATTCTCATTTTTAAATGTGATTCTTTGCAATTATAGAAAACCCAAATTACCTTTTAGCCTTTTGGGCACTGTCCCTGTGTTGTTACAATCTCAGAGTTGGGTTTTCAAAGAAGTAAATGATAGGCTTTCATCTTCTCCACACTGAGCCCAACCACCCCATAATCTCCACAACATCATTCATACTGTGGTACAGGTGGCTGTGTTCAGAGCCCTGACCTTGTGTTTTAATACTGCTTTGGTGTCTTATGTCTCTTTTTATACACATGACTCATAATCATGGTTGTACAAAATATTTTTTTTTCTCTTCAGTAATTTCTGTCATAGAAAGCTTAATTCTGGCAGCCATCCACATTAGAATCATCTGAGACTGGCTGCACACCAAGCCTCTTGGAACTTTGATCTGCACCTGGGGAGATTACTCTGGGGTTTCCATGCTGACTTGGCAAGTTGACCTTGAGTAAGTTATTAAACCTTACTGGGGCACATTTTCTTCATCTACAAAATAGAAGCATTAATAACATAAAACTCAAAAGGTTGAGGATTAAATAAAATAATCCAATATAAACAGCTTATTATAGTATCTACTATACATTCTATATTCAATTACTATTAATTATTAAATAATATATATTTCACCCATCTTTCTTTCTATTCAAAACATTGCTTGACTACCAGAAAAAAAGGTATACCCTTTCTTACAGAGCATTATAAATATCTTTGGAAGTCCCCTGTCTTAATATCTGCCTATTGTAAAAATAAAAGAAGAAGTAAAATTTAAAACTCATTATAATTTAGCCATCTGATATTTGTTCTATAATTTACATGCTGTGGAACAATCTCACTAGTTATTCATAAGGCTTTCAGGTGGCAGAAAGAAATTTTTTTCCAAGTTATTGACCATACTGATAGGTGTCATAAACACTAAATATCTGGTAAACCTAAAAGTAAGTCAAAGTAAATAATTCTAGGACCTATTAGGGCATTTGTGGCAATGAGATTGACCTGTATGAACCAGAAGTTTATTATGAAGTCTTGAGATATATCATTACAAGTCAACTCAACTACATTGTACTAACTACTTAATATAAATAAAACCATTATAATAAAAACTACCTCTTGGATCTACTATCTATATCCTTTGGGAACAAACTAGGCATCACAGATTTAGTTTTTTCCTGACACCTGATTTTTGCAAGATATTAATCTTGAAAACTCCTTCCAGTGTTATAATGCATGTTACCTCACTCTGTTTTGAAAATGAAGGATATCTGATTATCTCATTAACACTAAGGTGTTAAGGGCATCGTATATTAGTGTTACTAGGAGAAATTACCTATTAAATGGGGATTCTGGACAGGTCAGTGGTTAACCAAAAGCAGTGAAGATTGATAAACTTTTAGACATAAGTAGGTGAGATATTTGAAAATAGGAAAGCACTGGGCATCTACCAAATCATACCTCTGAAACGACTCCTCTTACATATATTTTTTTGTAGCTAGTTAGTCATTCACACAAAAGTATTTGGTGAGAACTTAATGTTTGCAAGTTAGAAGTATGACAGCAATAACTAAGGCAGGCAAGATAGATATTTAGTAATGAATTAAAGAATTATTATCAGTACGAAAGTATGTAAGTAGGGCATGAAGGATTTTGGACAGTCCAGAAAGGTTTCATTGAAAATTTTCTAAGTTATAGTAAAAATTATATACAAAAGTGAGAATTTCAGGAGAGGCAAAGGCACTTTACAAAGGCAGGATAATACCTGTGAAGAATTGAGGGGAGGTTTTGACTAAAACATACAGGTTGAGGTACAGGGGATTCACAAAAGATTAGTGAAACATGTAGCAGACAGAGTCCCCAGGCTTAATTTATTTATAAACTATGATCAGTGTTAGTCACAATAATATTTAAAGCAAGGGAATAAACAGATTATATATGTGTATATGTATAATCTTAATATATGCATATAGATATATATATTCTCTCAGAAAGCTACTTTTGGCTTCAGAGTGAGGAATAGCTTAGGTAGAAAGAGGAAAAGAGTAACAGAAGTTATAGCAGAAACCTGGTGACTTGAATAAGAATGGAGGGAATAAACAGAGAGGAATAGGAGGATGTGAGACCATCTCATGGTAGGAACTGATAAATGTTGGATTTGATTGTATGTAGAATCTGAGTGCAAAGGAGATTTCAAGGATAATCCTAGGTTCTCTGATTTCATCAGCTTGATGATATCTTGGAATTCCAGGTGCTTTTCTTTGTCAGTTTTGACCCTGACCATTCCTTCTGCTTTGTATCTCATTAATGATGGAAAAATAAATTATGAAAAAAAACCCACAAAGATATAACTTTTGGAAAAGTGAAATAAATATTTCTGTGTTCCAGAAAGGGAAGAGAAATACAACATGAATATAGGAGCTAAAAATACTTTTTAAATAAAAAAATTATTAAAAGGAAATAAAGAGGAGGGCAGAGGCAAGATGGCTGACTGGAGCCAGCTTTCCACAGAGGCTCCCATTCAAAAGGAGAGTTAAAGGACAGAAGTTTAGCAAGTAACCCAGTGGATTAGAGCTGAGCCAAGAGAGAAGGTTGAAGAATGTGCATCAACCCTGTTGAGGCAAGCTGCAACCCCAAGGATACAAACAAAAGGTACAAAATCCATCACCAAGCAGATGGGAGTCCCCTCACCCATGAGAACAGCTCTCAGTACTCCATACAAACAAGTGAGCAGAGTTAAAGAGTCCTCTCATTTTATCCCATGGGAGAGACCTTCTAAAAACTGGACCTACTTCCCTTACTAGGGTGCCATGGCACTCTCCTGCCAGGCATAAAACTGTATAAAACTGTATATATTCTCTACCTGCAATTCTAAACTCCCAGCACTTCCCTCCACTCTTACTTCAAGGTCTGGAAGCCTGTACCCCGGGAGTTCAGATTCTTGGGTGTTTTCTTGAGAGGTGTGGATAATGCATGGACTGCTGCTGGTCAGTGCTTATTCTGCAGCAGGGGAGTAAGGAGAGGACAGTCAGCTGAGAGGGAATCATACAGGATTGGCAGTGCTCTGAGGTACTCTAAGGTACAGAGCAGCAGCCGCAGCAACAACAATAGGGCTCACACCCCTGGATAGCCCAGAGTCACACCCCTTATCTCTCTGGGCAACCAGCAGAGGCTGGGCATCTTCCCTGGTGGCAGCCACTGATGGAACAGATCTGGGATGGAAATGCAGGCTCCATGAGTAAAGGGTTTGCCTGAGGCAGTACTGACCTAGGCGAAGTACAGAGACTAGAATACATGCACGCGCAGAGACTGCAGACTCTCAGAGCGGGGCTGACCCTGAGGACTGCTTAAGACATACCCAGCCTGCAGGGGATCATAGCTGAGACAAAAGATGGCAGAAAAAGGCTTGGAATGACAGGTGAGTGTGACTTTAGCTGGCCCACCCCAACAGAAACTGTAGCTGAAACTGGGCAGCAGCACAGACTGGGCCTGAGTCAGTTTCTGTGAACTCAAACAACGTCTGACCTGCAGGGAAATATAGTCAGGACAGAAACAAATTCAGCAAAGTTGTTCTGTTCTGTCAGTTAGCGGTGGGACTGAAACTAAGTGAACCAACCCGGCCTCCACTAAGCACTCAAGGCTGTCAGGCCTCACCTCCCCCTGCCAGATAGTGGCAGAGAGCAGTGGCCTGGTTGAGAAGACATAGATTTCCCTGTGATCCAGGCAGGCACAAACCCCTGTAGTAACTGCTCATTGGAGGCAACTGGGTCACAGCCCTGCAGGGTTATCAGTGACCGAGTACGACAGAGGTACAACATGGGGAAGAAGGCATCAACCTTCCTAGACCAATCTATTTTCTGGGTGGCTCTTCTTGACCTCATGGAGCACCAGAGTGAGTGATACTTGAGTTGCCAGCAGACACCTGTGATCTAGTTGCTGGAGACCTTTTGAACTCTCCCATCTGAGACAGGTGCTGACTGAGACAATTGATTTGGACCTCTTGAACTGGTCCAATCACCTGAGGACTATCCAAGTGGTACCCTGGGTGTGTGGTTGTGAAAAGGTTTGATATTCCTTTTTCAATTGTTGCCTATGGGGGGTGTGGTGAATTAATTGCTGGTATTTCTCCACAGCTGAGACTTCAACCCAGAGTAACTGATTTACTTCAACCCAGAGTAACTGATTTACTAGGTAGGACAGAGAACAGCTGAAGACATGACAGAGCCACTTAGCCCCACCACACCAAGCAGAGCCCCCGTTTCTCAGACTGTAGCACTGCATGGGTCCTTGTCAAAGCTCCAGGGGAAAAAGAACAGACACCAGTCCCAGCTTTTGGGCAAAGGGCTTGTTAAACACTACTCCTAGAGCCCCAACCCAGCTTCTCATCTAGTCAAATGGTGTAAAATAATCATGGGGTGGAATCAGTGAAAAAATCTGGTAACATAAATAACCAGAGTAGATCCCCCCCCCAATAGGAAAGATATGGCAGACACAACTGAAGATCCCATTCATAAACAGATGGCCGAGATGTCAGAAATCAAATTCAGAATTAGGATTGCAAACAAGATTAATAGAAAAGAGGAAAAGTTAGAATTATAAATTGCAGTAGCATTTCAAAAGTTGCCTCAAGAATTCACCAAAATTAAGGACAAAGTCACCAGAGATTTTGACACATTGAAGCAAAAATTTGCAGCCCTCACAGATCTAAGAATTACAGTAGAATTGCTCAGTAACAGAATGGAGCAAGCAGAAGAAAGAATTTCTGACATTGAAGACAAAGCTTTTGAATGCTCCCAAACTCTCAAAGAGGAAGAGAAATGGAGAACAAAAACAGATCATTCTCTAAGAGAGCTCTGGGATAACTTGAAGAAAAATAATATTTGCTCATAGGAATCCCTGAAAGTGATGAAGTGGCTTCACAAGGCACAGAGGCTCTTCTTCATGAAATTATGAAAGAGAATTATCCAGACATGCCATGAGACTTTGGAATTCAGACAGCAGACAGTTTCAGAACCCCAGCATAACTCAACCTGAATAAGACATCCCCCAGGCACATCATGATTAACTTCACTAAAGTTAATATGAAGGAGAAAATTCTGAAAGCAGCCAGATGTAAAAAAAACCATAAACTAGAAAGGGAAGAATATTAGAATGACTGAAGATCTCTCTGCTGAAAACTTTCAAGCCAGAAGAGGGTGGTCATCGACTTTCTTTTTTTAATCAGTTTATACTTTAACAACATTTAAACTGACAAAACAGCTGTCAGACAAGATACACCTGTCATGCAAAGAAAAATAAGTTGATTTCACAAAGCTTGAGAAGAAAAGTACCACAGTAACACAAGGATGACCGCAGCGGTATCTGACAACAGTGCTGAGGTGGGTAGGAAGGAAGGCTGCTCCACAGTAGGTTGTCTGAGACCACTAGTGTTTCCTTAGGGGTATTTCCTAATATGCTTGGTAAGCAGATCATGTAACACAGACGTTAAGTGGAGCTGGGTAAATTTCTGCAGAGTAAATTCCTGCACAGGTTTTACAGAGGTCTTTCACCTATGACAAAGGGTTGCCAAATCATGATTCTGCAATGTAATCTCATAACTAGACACCCAGGTAAATTTTACAATCAGTGAAATTCTTAGGCCAAAAAATAAACAGCCACACAAATCAAACATATACACTGTAAACTAAAATGAAGCCCGTGTTAGGGTTTCCAAAAGAATCAGCAAGAAATATTATTCAAACAGAAGATCCTCATCCTTCTCTTCAGCCAAATGATTAGCAGGCTCCATCACCTCCCTAGCTGCTCTCCATTGTTTCAATTCCTTCTCAGACTTTTCCTTGAGAATTTTTTTCTTTAACCTATAGAACTCTTCTCACTCTCTCTGATCCAGCTCTGTGATGATATAAGCAAGGGTACGTTCAATCTGGGGAATTATGTCATGTTCAATGGCATTTACATGCCTATTGGTTATCTTAATAGCTTCATCCAAAGTAACAAAGGAAGCCTGCAGAAAATCCAGTTCCACCAGTAGTTCCATTGCTGTGGCATAATTACTCTTTAATTTAGCCAATTGTTCCCCACTTCTGGCTAAACCAGTCAGTTCATAACTGTCAGTTCTTTCTTGGTAATGTTCAAATACTGGCAAAGTAACACCTGTTACGTTATCTTTCATCACTTGAATTTTCACTTGGGCTTTATTTTTCATTGTGGATAACGGTAGTGCTGAAATCTCCTGCTGTGAACTTGGCCTCAGCTAATAAAAAGGCTCCTTCTCTCATCACTACACTCATCAACATTTTAGTCTCTATGATCTTCTTTAGGATATGTCAAAATTAAAGAGTTAAGGCATCAGATTTTTAGTTCATGAGGTTTCTACCTGTCTGTGCTCCTTTTAAACGAGCCTTCATGATGGTCTGTGCCATTTGTGAGGGAAAGATTTCAGTTTGGTCTTTACCCGACATTGTGACGATCTAAGGTCCCCATCTGGGTAATCGCGGCTGCCACAGCTCTGGTATGAGCCACCCCAGACACTTCCCCTACTGGTGTCATCAGGTTGTGTCATGTGACTCCTCCATCATTGACTTTTAATCTCCTGAAACAAAATAACTTTCAACTCAGGATCCTGGATCCAGCCAGACTGAGTTTCTTTAATGACAAAGAAATTAAATACTTTAAAGACATTCATAAAATTCACAAAATTAAATACTTTTATGACATTCACAAGTTGAAGAAATTTGCCATAACTAATCCAGATCTCCAGGATATTCTTAGACCTATCCTCCATAATGACCAGTGCAATCCTTCAACATAAAAGTAAACTCACTCAAAAACTTTTCATCAAATCCCAACTTCCACAGTGGTGAAAGGATTAAATATTTCCACTGGACTTTTGAAAAACTTAATACCCAAACTTCTAACAGGCTTCTCAATATTCTCCCTTAATGTGAATGGCTTAAATTGTCCTCTAAAGAGGCAAAGGTTGGCTGACTGGATACAAAAACTCAGGCCAGATATCTGCTGCATACAAGAATATAATCTTAACTTAAAAGATAAATATAGACTCAGGGTGAAGGGATGGTCATCAATATTTCAGGCAAACGGAAATCAGTAAAAGCAGGTGTTGCAATTCTATTTGCAGATACAATAGGCTTTAAACCAACAAAAGTAAGAAAAAATAAGGATGGTCACTTTATATTTGTTAAGAATAATACTCAATATGATGAGATTTCAATTATTAATAGTTATGCATCCAACCAGAATGCACCTTAATTTGTAAGTGAAACTCTACCAGACATGAGCAACTTGATTTCCTCCAGCTCCATAATAGTCAAAGATTTTTAACACTCCTTTGGCAGTGTTGGATAGATTCTCCAAAAAGAAGCTGAGCAAAGAAATTTTAGATTTAAAATTAACCATTCAACATTTGGATTTAACAAACATCTACAAAATATTTCATCCCACAAAACTGAATACAAATTTTTCACATCAGCCCAATTTCTCTAAAATTGATCACATCTTACATCACAAGTCTAACCTTAGTAAATTCAAAGGAATATAAATTATTCCTTGCATGCTGTCAGACCACCATGTAATAAAAGTTGAACTCACTAACAACAGCAATCTGCACAAACATCCACAACCAGGGAAGCTAACTAATCTTAAGCTGAATGATAGCTGGGTCAGATACAAGATTAACAAGGAAATTACCAAATGTTTGGAACAAAATGACACTGAACACATGAATTATCAGAACCTCTGGAATACCACAAAGGCAGTCTTAAGACGGAAATTTATAGCACTACAAGCCTTCCTCAAGAGAACAGAAAAAAAGTAAGTTAACAACTTAATGGAACATCTCGAGCAACTGAAAAAGTAAGAACATTCCAACCCCAAATCCAGGAGAAGACAAGAAATAATAAAAATTAGGGAAGAATTAAATGAAATTGAAAACAAAAGGATTATACAATAGATCAATAAATCAAAAAGTTGCTTTTTTGAAAACGTCAATAAAATAGATAAACATTTGGCTAACCTAGCCAGGAAAAGAAGACTAAAATCTCTAATTTCATCAATCAGAAATGACAAAGACAAAATAACAATAGATTCTTCAGAAATTCAAAAAATGCTTAATGAATATAATAAGAAACTTTATTCTCAGAAATATGAAAATCAGAAGAAAATTGACCAATACTTGAAGCACGTCACCTTCCAAGACTTAGCCAGAATCAAGTGGAAATGTTGAACAGACCTATATCAAGTTCTGAAATATCAAATATATAAAATCTCCCTAAAAAGAAAAGTCCAGAACCAGATGGCTTCACATCAGAATTCTGCCAAATCTTTAAAGAGGAACTAGTACCTATGTAGGATAATATTTAAAAATAAAACATATCCTACATCAAGCACACAAAGTGAATTCAGTGTGAGTTTAAAGTGACTTGTTTTTCTTCCAGAGGCTTAGGAAGTCTGGACCCCCCCTGGGTTACTCACAGAGATAGGCTTTTTTGGAAAATTCCTTAAGCCTATTCTCTAAGGCAGTACTTCCTGTTAAGCCTGAGATCCAAGGGCGTGTAGCCCTTCCTCGGAGACACGGGCCAGAGGGTTGACATATGTTAACAACATATTGTCTGAGGTCTATAGATATTCTGCTAGGACACAGTCATTACTTCATAATGGGTAAACTGAGTGAATGCTTGAGAATATTCTATTAACTTTGTTCCCCTGAGGCTACTTCCGTCTTTCTGCCCTGCTCAGAAACTAGTCATTGTCTTGAAAATAGGAGAGATTTACTGAAAGGTGATGGTATTGATATGTAAAAATAAAGTGAGAAAAAGAAGAAGCTAATCGTTAAAGGATTAAGTGTGTATCTGACTGAAAAAGTATCAAACCTGAACTTGGAATAAAAAACTTTGCCATACACCATATCAGAGTGTACGGTCTGTTTCTTGACTTAACATTACAGGAGCGAGTTTACACCTACAGCAAAGCTTCTGCTCGTTCACGTCTCAGGTCACGCAACAAGTTACTTTTTAGATTAATTGTGCTGAACACTCTACCTTGCCTTAGAAAAGTTAATGAAACTGCCAAGAAGGAGCTTGTGAGATGAATAAGACTTTCAAAACACATAAAGCCATTTTAATAACCTTGCATACAATCAGCTCCTTTGGAATATATGTTTTTATGAAGGCAAGTCCAAAATCTGATTTATTTTGCACAATATCCTAATATTAAGAATAGTGCATGGTGGATAGTGGAAAGTCAATACATATTTACTGAATGAATGAGAGACTATCAGATTATACAGTCTCATAGCCATTAGTAAACTGTGAACATAAAATCATCAATGTTCATAAAATGCCACCAGAAGTGTAGAGAAGCATAAAGTGACAGCAGCATAAAGAATTTGGAGGATAAAATCTCTCATGGAGCATGTATGATGGATGTAGGAGAAAAGTCATCAATGAACAAAACCAGACACTGATCATTGGGAAAATTCATTCTACCAACACGCTTTGCAGGAAGTAACATGATCTTTCTGAGCACCAGTTTTCTCATCTGCTAACTAAGACAACTGCACCTCCCTTAAGGTTGCTGTGAGAATTACAGAAAATCTACACTAAGCACAGTGCCTTGATGTTTGTAATCATGAACGGAGGGTCTATTTCCTTATTTATTTACTAAGCAAATATTTATCTAGTTTCTCCTATGTGACAAAGGGTTTTGGTAACACAGGGCTACAAGGCAAGCAAGAAAAGCACTGGTCTTGTAATCTCAGAGCTTAGATTGGAACAACAGAAGAGGCCATTAATTTTTTTAAAAATCACTTAAATAAAATAATGATATTAATTATCTTTGTATTCAGTAGTGCCTATATTAGTACCGCTGATTTGTTTTTAATTCTACAGATGCGTCTATAAGGAATAAAAGTAATTAAATTTTAGAATTCCATAAAGGGAGTGGTTGCTCATTTTATTTTTTAACACTTTAGGCATGATACATTAAATCATCATGCCACATCTTAATCCATCATGGCACAACTGCAGCTTTTATTATAAAAAGCTTTAATTTTTTATAAAGGTTCTATCAATTTTACGACCTGCCACTGCTCTGAAAGTGAGTGACAAAAATACTAATGTAATTACGATGAAAATACTAACTTAATATAACGTAAGAGGGAAATTTTGAATTGTATCAATTTTATCCTAAATAACACAAAGATCTTCATAATTATTAGCAGAAATTCATGTAGCCCACAGAGAATTGACTTGACTAGACATGTTAACTCTTAAATGTATTGAAAATCTTTATAACCAAGTATGATTATTCATGAAATTAGAAGAACAGAGTAAGATGAGACGACATTTGCTTTTAAACAATGTTCTTAATTTATTCTTTCCTTACAAAAGGAAAATAGAATCTCAAGGTAATGCAGGTAGAAGGAAACAGGACAATAATCCAACTCTTCTTCACGAATCTTAAACCTGGAAGTAAAATATTTATTGCAAGAAATATAATTTAGGCTAAAAGTAATGATCATTGTACTGGTTGGAATGTCATCAATTTTGTATCCTGGGAATTAGTATTAATTCCCTCCCTCCTTCTTGTTTCAATTTAGATACAATAGACTTAAAAAAAACTTATATTAAGGAATTAGCTCACTCAGTTACAGAGGATGCAAAGTCCAATGATCTGACATCTGAAGCTGGAGAGCCAGGAAAGCTGTGGTGTGATTTTTTTCTTCCAATCCTGAAGGCTTGAGAGCCAGAGGGTTAAGTCTAGTCTGAAGGCAAACACCAGTTTCTCAAGTCTAGCAGTCAGAAAAACTCTGAAGTTTCAATTGCTTGGCTGATATTTTAATTACCAGTTTGTAATTTATATATTTAATTTAAACTATCAAGTGTTTTCTTAAATATTTTATAATTATTTTTTGCTAAATATATAGTAGTTTGTGGTAGCAAAGACTGATAACGTTAACTGTGGAAAATTAACTATGCATCTTTGTTTAAAGGAAAAATCTTCTGAAACGATGTTTTTGAATTTTTTGAAAGGTGGGATCAGTAATATTTCTCACCAGACACAGAAAATTATAAGGATCATCAAAAACAGGGGCCCACATTGCATAGATAAATAAACTTAGATAATTTAGGATGTTCTTATTTTGGAACTAACTTTTTAATTCTAAATTCAGGGTCTTTATACAATGTGTATATATATACATTAATCAAAACTGAATACAGAAGAAAATCATATTTCTTATTATTATTGCTAAATGTATCTGATAGGTACAAAATTTTGTCTACATTAAGGCAATAAATACTTTTTGATTGAAAGATAAAATAACAGTGGCCTAACAATAGTTTCCTACTGTGTGACGACACTACTTGATGAACGGACTCCATATTTTTAACACTTTAGACATGATACATTAAATCAAGTACTTAATCATCATGTCACACATGTAGCTTTTAAAAAGCTTTAAATTTTTATAAAGGGACTATCAGTTTCATGACTCAACTCTTAAGTAGTTTTCCTTCCATGTTCTAAAATACAATGACTAAACTACTAATGTAATTACAATGAAATACTAATTTAATATAAGAGGGAAATTCTGAATTACATCTGTTTTTTACTAAATGATACAATGTATCATTTCAAATGTGTTATTTCAAATGATTCTTGAACTTGAGATTTATATTTTTATAAAGGCGGGAAGCTGAGCCTGTCAAACAAGATTGCTGCTTCTATCAGTGGCCATGATGGCCCCTGAACTTTACCAAAGTGCAGAATATTTACCATTATTTTATACTTTTGGTGAAAACATTTTCAAACAAAAAATCACCAGGAGTATGTAATTTTTATAAGATAAATAAATGTTTCTAAAATTTCTTGGGAAGTTGTGTTTCTGAAAAGAAAAAATAGAGTTTGGAGTTTAGAATTGCTGGACTAACTAAAACCTAACATGCTTAATATTCCAATAAGGTACATTTTCTCAGCGGAAAAAAAAGTTAATTTATCTGTGTAGAAGAAAGAGAGAGGGGGGAGAGTAAAAACTAAAGATAACAAGGACATAAAATAAAATGATGGATGAATGTCTATGGGTACTTGAAGGGAGCCCTTCAAATCATTCATTCAGAAGTTTAAAAAGCTACAAAAACCAGGTTCTGGTAGGGAACTAGAACAGTCAAAATATGTATTTTCCTCAAACATTGATTTTAATCTCTGTTACATCAATTGTGCATATTGTTACTTAATTTCCTCTTAGAATTTGGCAGATGAAATGTTTATTGCAGCCCAGAACTCCCTCCCAGTTTGCTTTAAATAAAACCTCATGGTAATATCACAGCAGGGCTCAATTGTTCAGACACAGCTATCTGGATCTACTTTAATTTTCATTTTGTCTAATACAAACCAGTAAAACCAACAAAGTCTTCCAACTGATAATACTCAGATCATAGTCAAGAAAAAGCTATAAACGATGCCCCAAGTACTTTCAAGGATTCTGCGTTTTTGAAAGAGGCTGACGTGAATGAAGGGGTTAAGAGAGATATTCAAGACCTTGAAAATCTGCATCTACCTTTAAAATTAAAATATAAAATTACAATGGCTGCTGCAGCTTTCTAGGTAAAAGTTAGCTACAGACATACAAAATCAGTGATGGTGCACAGTACTTCACCACCACCCCCTGCCAACACGGCAAATGGAAAAGGCAGTGTGAAAGACAGGGAAAATTGGTCTTTTGGCTTTCTGATTGCACAGGAAGATTCACAATTGGAAACAGCTTCCACAACTTTCCACTGGGACATTTATGGTAAAGCCATTGGAGAGAAAAATATAAACTTTCTAACAACTCCAAATATAAAGATGGTCCCTTCACATGGTGGAGATGTTTCTCTTAAACCCTGAATGAATGTTGAATTTGGGGAAGGATGTGATTTTCTCTGGAAATATGATGATGAATGTTAAGATCATGCATTTATTTTACCTAAGTGAAATAATTCTGCAAAATAAAATGCTTCTGACAGTTTTTTTCTCTTGATAAGAGAAACCATAATATATGTGTATACATGTACTTGGACAAGTATTAAATCATTTATTACATTTTATTTGTTTGATTGCAGGGAGATCAGTGATGGGATTACTAGGGAATTATCAGTCTTTGGTTCATGATAAAATAGAAAGCAAACCATACTCAAAATTCAACTTTATGGTAACAAAAGATAGAATAATTACATATTAGTATGAAATTCAGATGAAAAAGATACAAGGTAAGATCAGATTTAACTTTTTAGTAACTGTTTTGTAAATATACATCGTCTCTATTATCCGTCTAAACAAAGGTCTATGGCTGCTAACTCATTTCTTTACATTCTTAAAATCATATCTCAATAACTTCTGTACTAGTTATCATTGTTTTTTATGTAAACAAATGCTTATAATATAAATCTTACTTTAAATGAGGATGATTAATGTTTCCAAGACTTACACAAATCTGACTCTATATACTTAACAGTGAAACCATAAGAAAATTCCTATAAAAAATAATAATAAGCCAGGCATAGCAGCACACACCTGTAATCCCGGCTCCTGGGAGGCTGAGACAGAAAGATCACTTGAGATTGGGTCAATGCCTCTAACAAACAAACAAAAACAAACTGAGAAATAGGAAAATAACAATCGTCATCATTAGTACTTTAAAAATTGTTCAGACTATTTTGAAGTTTTTTAAATATATTTCAGTTCAGCAAAATTTTAAGTTTTTTCAATGACATTTTTATTGATAATTACAATGAAATAATTTTCCAAAAGTTGTGTGTGAAAGCATTTTTCATTCCCCTAGCAGGCAAAGTATGTGTAGAATTTAAATTGGAATTCACAGCAACCATATGAGAAAAGAATTGTCATTAGTCACATTTATAGATGGAAAATGTCAGCTCAGCTTCAGCTTCAGCTCAGGTAATTTACATAGTTTTGTACATTAACAATGTCCAATTGGATCTAGAATGTGTCTAAATCCTTTCAACATCTTGGCCTTTATTCATTTTCTTCTGTTATTTCCTGTAGCCTACGGCATAACTAACTCTCTTTTCACTTTCTAGGTGATCTTGTCCCTCTAGAAAGGTCCTTAAAATTGACAATTAAACTAAAAAAAAAAAAAATCTAGATTATTTTCGAATGAGTTTTGCTCTGTACCAGTTCAGTGATTCATATACACAAAGCATATGTTTCTTCAGAAAACATTTCTTTCACTGTAGCTTTTTGTGTTGCTTCCATTTTATTTTTTCTTACATCAGTCACTTCTATATTATCCTTTTCTGCTTATACTGGTATATGCATATATACCTAGTATTTCTGATACATATGCCATTTACTTATCTTTTTCTTCTGAATTTTTAAAGAGCTTTTCTGGTTGGTTTTCATATCATTGATTCATACTTTTGCAAAGATTTAATGTTTATTTTGTATTTTTATAGATTTTAAAATATTTTGCAAATTCACTTTTTAGTTACTTTAAAATCTTTTTTTTTTTATGTGATCCAGTACTTTTTCCATTTAGAAATACCTTTTAACTGGTTTTCTTTTTATTTTATGTTTAATCTTCTTGTGTCTTTTTCATTTCTTTCTTTATGTTTCAGTTTCTGTTGAGTATACTATGTTCATTAACAATATTGGCCTGCACTTTTCTTTTCCTGCGGTCTCTGTCTGGGTCTGGTATCAGGGTGATGCTGGCCTCATTGAATAAATTTAGAAGTTGATATAGACTAAATGTTTTCATTCCCCCAAAATTCATGTGTTGAAATCTAATTTCCAATACTAGGGTATTTGGAGGTGGGGTCTGTGGGAGGTGATGAGGTCAAGTGAGCAGAGCCCTCCTGAATGAGATGCATGCACTTATAGAGGAGACCCAAGAGACTTCATCACATTCTCACATGAAGACACGGGGAAAAGACACTTGTCTATGAACCAGAAAGCAGCCCTCACCAGCACTGAATCCACCGAGATTTTATTTTACACTTCACAACCTCTGGGAGTGTGAGAAATACATTTCTGTTTTTCATAAGATATGTTGTGATAGCAGCCCAATGACCTAAGATAAAAGTGGACCCTGTTCTGTTTTGGGATAAGTTTAAGAAAGATTGTTAATAATTCTTCTTTGAATATTTAGTAGATTCACTGGTGAAGCCACATTGCCCTGGTCTTTTCTGTGTTGGAGGGTTTTTGATTACTATAATACTTCTACCCCTCTGTTATTGTTCTGTTAAGTCTATTTCTTCTTGATTTGGTGTTGGGTGGTTGTATGTTTCTAGAAATTTATCCATTTCTTCTAGCTTATTTAATTTGTTGGCATACAATATTTTATTACAGTCCTTTAAGATTCTTTTAATTTCTAGGGCATCTGATGTAATACCTTTTTTCCATTTCTGATGTTATTTACTTAAGTCTTTCTTTTTCATTAGTCTGAGTAAGAATTTTTCAATTTCTTTTATGTTTTAAAAAATCAATTCTTAGGTTTGTTAATTTTTTTTTATTATTTTTCTCTTCTCTATTTGGTTTGTTTCTGCTCAATCTTTATTATTTCCTACCCTCTATTAATGATAGTTTTACATCATTCTTTTTTCTGGTTCTTTGATATAAAGTGCTCATTTGAGCACTTTCTTCTTTTTTAAAGTAAGAATTTATCATTATAAATTTTCCATTTTAGGACTGTTTTACTGCATCTCCTGAGCTTCAGGACATTGTTTTTCATTTCCATTTTGAGGTATTTTTTCAATTTCATTTTGAATTCCTATTAGGCACCATGGTGGTTTAAGAATATGCTGTTTAGTTTCCCTGTATTTGTTAATTTTCCATTTTCTTACTGTTTTGATGTCTTGTTTTATTCCATCATGTTCCAAAAAGATACTTGATAAAATTTCAATCTTTTAAATTTGCTCAGACTGCTTTTGATATAATATATAATCTATTGTGGGTAACTTTCTTTGTGTGCTTGAAAAAAAATGTATATTGTTTTGCCCTTAGAGGTGAAATCATGTGTATGTCTATTAGGTCCATTTTGTTTCTAGTGTTGTTTAAGTTTGTTGTTGCTTGATCATTTGTCTGAATTTTCTGTCAATTATTGAAAGTGGCATATTGAAGTCTCCTACTATTTTTGTATCACCACCAATTTCTCTTTGCAGATATGTCAATATTTGCTGTTCGTATTTAGGTGCTTTGATGTTATATGCTGCATTAGTTAGTGCTCTCCAGATAAGCACAGTTAGTAGGATATACCTGCATATATGTAAGGGGAGATTTATTATAGGAATTGACTTATGTGGTTATGGAGGCCAAAAGTCCCACATATGCTGTCTGTAACCAGGGGAACTATAAAAGGCAGTGGTATCATTCCATTTGAGCCCAAAGGCCTAAGAATCAGGGAGATAATGAGGCAATTCCTGGTCTAAGTCCAAAAAACTGAGAACTAGGAGTCCAGTGTCTGAAGGAAAGATATGGATGAAACTATATATATATATAACTATATATATATTTATAATGTCTATAAATTAAAAAATAATAATTCCCTGATTCTACCATAAGAATTTTTCACTATGGGTTTATTTTCCCTGTCTATGATCTGAAGGAATTATTTAATTTTTTAATTTTAATTTAATTTAATTTAATTATTTAAAATTAATTTAAAATTTAATTATTTAATTTTAGCCCAAAGGCCTAAGAATCAGGGAGATAATGAGGCAATTCCTGGTCTAAGTCCAAAAGACTGAGAACTAGGAGTCCAGTGTCTGAGGGAAAGATATGGATGAAACTATATATATATATAAAATTCTCTCTCCATATATAAATATATATATAAATTTCTATATATATTATATATATAAATTATATTATATTATATATCATATTATATTATAATATTATAATTATTATTATATATTACAATATATAATATAATAATATTATATTATAATATATAATATATTATATATATTATATTATATTATAAATATATATATAAAGTTATATATATTTATATATACAAATATATATAAATGTATATATACAAATATTATAAATGTATATATATACAAATATATATAAATATATGTATATATGTATAATGTCTATAAATTAAAAAAGAATAATTCCCTGATTCTACCTTAAGAATTTTTCACTATGGGTTTATTTTCTCTATCTATGATCTGAAAGAATTATTTAATTTTTTTCTTAGCAAAGGTTGACAGGGGAATACATACAATTTCTAGAATACTTAGGGCCTTGAACTATTACAAGTTAATTCTCTTTAAATTCAATTATCCAACATAAAATGCTCTTAAATTTGACTTCTCTGTCATTCCTGCGTGTTGTTTTCATGATCTGGTAAACTCCAAGTCACTCTAATAAAAGATGCATTAATGGGGGAAACTGTATGTCAGGGTGTCAGAGAGAAAATACATTCCACAAATGTGTGTGTGTGTGTGTGTGTGTGTGTGTGTGTGTGTGTAGGTGTGCACCATACTCTCTAGAAGATGAAAAAATTGTAACTGTACAGTAAGATAAAGCAAGAAAATAAATTTTCATTTTCAAAGAGTAGTTAATAGTCCTCCAGCTTCATTTAGTCTTGGTGAGTGAAAATCCTCCATCTGACTGGCAGCTCAATGACAGATAGTTCTACTTTCACAATTATTAAAAAGAAAAGAGGAAAATATAAAAGAGGTTGTACCAGATATTATTGGTTTTCCCTTATCATTATTATTTCTTTCAATTAGCTATTATTTGCACATAACTATGTAGGTGAAAACATTCTTGCTCAGAAGATACTTCATGGAGTATATTCTAATTTCTTCAAGAAATGTTAGTAAAAAACAAACAAACAAAACTTTGCATATTGATAGCAGTAGGAAGCTACCTAGCTTCTATAGCTATTTAAAAAAATTTTTGGACTTTGCTAAATACTTTTAAGGTGAGGACCCAGAATAAAAGTTACATTTTTATATTAACATTATACTTTGTTTTAACCAAATTTTAAGGATTTTGTTACATTTGCTAAAAACCTGGATAAAAGACATTTTTTCTTCAGAGAGAATTAAGGAGTACAGTTTATTTTTATATTACAGAGATTACCTTTCTTTCATTTATTAAATACTGGTTGCAAAAACAAATTTATTCCTCTTTGTCTGTGTAAGACTAGCCTATGAAATGAAACTATGTTTATAATCTCAACAGTTTATATAAAGTAGGTTTTTTTCTTTTTCCTTGTTTTATTTATTTTCTTTCTTTCTTTTTTTTGGTTTTTTTTTTGTTTTTTTTTTTTGGAGACAGAGTCTTACTTTATTGCCCTTGGTAGAGTGCTGTGGCATCACAACTCACAGAAACTTCCAACTCCTGGGCTTAGGTGATTCTCTTGCCACACCCTCCTGAGTAGCTGGAACTACAGATGCCCACCAGAACACCTGGCTATTTTTTTGTTGCAGTTTGGCTGGGGCCAGGTTCGAACCTGCCACTCTTGGAATATGGGGCCCACACCCTACCCACTGAGCTGTAGGCACCACCTCCTGTTTTATTTCTTTTCTTATGTTCAGAAATACCTATCTTTATCTAGTTCTCCTGATGTCCTCCCAAATTGTATGTGCCCACACATTATACTTGTTTAGCAGACGAATGGCTAAAAAACACATGAAAAAATGTTCATCGTCCCTAATCATTAGAGAAACGCAAATCAAAACCACTTTGATATATCACCTAACCCCAATGAGAATAGTCCACATTACAAAGTCCCAAAGCTGCAGATGCTGGTGTGGATGTGGAGAGAAGAGAACACTTTTAAACTGTTGGTGGGACTGCAAACTAATATGGTCTTTTGGAAAGAAGTATAGAGAATGCTTAAAGAGCTAAAAGTGGACTTTCCATTTAATCACACAATCCCATTACTAGGTATCTACCCAGAAGAAAAAACATTTTACCATATAAGGATATTTATGTTTGAATATTTATAGCAGCTCAATTCGTAATCTCCAAGATGTGGAAATAACCCAACTTCCCACAGACCCATGAATAGATCAATAGACTTTGGTGTGTATGTGTGTGTGTATGTGTGTGTGTGTATAAATACTAGTCAACCATAAAGAAACATGGAAACTTCACATGTTTTATATTTACCTGAAAGGATCTGAGAACCTCTTAAGTATCACAAGAATGAAAAAGCAAGCATCAATGTAGTCAATATGAAACTAGTATATGAACAGCTACATACCCACACAAGAGAAAACACATTTAAATTTAAGAAGGGGAGGAGGAGTTGGAGGAAGAAGAGGTTAGTAAACTCTCACCTATTGGGTCAAGGTAGGAGTATATAGCACACATCCTGGGTGAGGGACTCAACTGCAACCTGGACTTTACCTAGCAAACACAATGTAACCCAATTATATGTACCCTTACATGATTAATCTGATATAAAAGTAATTAAATAAATAAGTGTATTTGTTTAAAAAGACAAAGCAACAAAACTATATTTTATAATTATTCCAATTCCTACAATACAGCTGTATCAATCAATAACTTTTAACTTTATGCCATCTGCTGGTGTTTAATCTGATTGCTTACTTCTAAGCAGTAAGAACAACATATCAATAAGTGATTATTGAAAAGATAATAAAAGAATCTTTAATATTATAAATGGAATTTCACAGAGAGGAATTAAATGGCACATCACACTCTTGGTTGACATACTTATAAAAAAAAGAAATTATATTTCCAAACTCTACCAAATGGAATACCCTACAAGGACCTAAGATATTTTCGTCTTTACAAATAGCTGATCAATAAATCATACTTTAAAAGCAGCTGAGTAATTACTAGATGAAGCTTGAAGCAATAGAATCCTCATTTGCATACTGAGAGACATTTATAGCAATAAAGTTTGTCATAGGCTTGTACATGTTAAACATGATAAATTGCACCAGTAATTCAGATTGATTTTTCTAATGCATAATAAAAAGTCATTGTGTAGTCTAAAAATACAAATTTAGTTATGACAGAAAAAAAAATGCAGCATTAATTTAAAAATTATACTCAGCATTCTTAAAAAATCTTCTAGTATTTGGGGTGAGTAGATTCTTAAGTTTTAGGAATGATGAATTTTATTAAAGCTGTCATTAGGTTTTCTTAATGTCAGTTGGAATTACATTTTTTTTTTAACAAACAAGAAGACAGTGTCATTTACACACGTGTCTAAAATAATATATTTAGAGAATTGAAGCCAAAGTCCAAACCACCACCTGGAATTCTGGAGGGACAGGAGAACAGAATCACAGCCAAGATTAGCTTAGCTGAAACAGAAGACCCTGGAGCCCTGTACCAGAGAAACACCTAAATGGCAATTTTGATGAGTTGCTGGAGAAAGAGTATGGAATCATAGAGAATGAGAAACTATTGAGAGCCCAATATTTTGAAGGCCATGATGTTTGTGGGTTTCACCTCCAGGACCCTCCCAAGTTCTCCTGATGAAAGAACCAAGGAAGAACTGTGGTGTTACCAACTAAGAGGAAGAAGTAAACACATTTAGGAGTACCATAGAATTGTCCCTAACAAAGGCCCATTCTGCAGGAGGAAAGAAAGAGCCTTATCCAACTTGGGGTAGGGTAATTATGTGAATATGGTCTACCTAGCATTTCCATCTCTCCTAACTCTGTGGAAAAAGAATTAAGAAGAACTTGTAAAAGTCAAAGCTTTGGGACACAGGCTCCCTAAAAAGTTGAGATTGAATCATAACATTGTAGAAAACTTCATTTCCCCACACCTTAGCACCACAACAGCAATACCCAGTGAAATAATAGTGGACTGCAAGCAAAAGAGTTGCAAAGGAAAGACTCCAAAAAGAGGAGCTCTTAGGGGAAACCAAAGACAATAAGAGACAAAACTAAGAATACCAGAGTAACCTTAAACTAGAGGTTTATTACTGCAGTTCCTAATACAACGTGTGGAGCTTTCAATCAAATTAGCAAGGCATGCTACAGTCAACAAAAATACATGTATTGAAGAATCAAAACAATAGCTAGACACAAATATGGCACATATTTTGGAATTTATATCATAAAGATAATTTAAATTAACTATGAGTAATGTATTATAGACTTCAATGGAAAAAATTGGGTAATATTCATGAAAATATGGGTACTGGAAGCAGGAAGATGAAGATGGACACTTTAAGAACAAATGAAAATAAAATACAAAAGAACAAAACAGTATAATAGAAAGGAAGAATGTCTTTGATGGGCACAATTATAAACGCAATTAATATGAGGAAAGAATTAATGGCACAAAAACAGAGCCTCAATGATTACTACAAAAATCTTTATTCCCAGAAATACAAAAATCCAAAGGAAATTGACTAATAACTAGAAGCATGCCACCTTCCTAGTCTCAACCAGAAAGAATTAGAAATCTTGAATAGAGCTATATCAATCACTGAAATAGCAAACAATATGACATCTCCCAAAAAAGAAAAGTTTGGGACCAGATAGCTTCACATCCAAATTCTCTCAATTCTTTCAAGAGGAACTAGTACCCATATTATACATTTTCCAAAGCATAGAAAAAGAAGGAATACTTCCCAACACATTCTATGAAGCAAATATCACCCTGATACCCAAACCAGGAAAGGATCCAAGAAAGAAAGAAAATTATACACCAATATCATTAATGAATATTGATGTAAAAATATTCAATAAGATCTTAGCAAACAGGATTCAACAACACATCAAAAAAATTATACACCATGATCAAGTTGCTTTTATTCCAGGGTTACAGGGTTGGTTCAACATATATAAATATATAAATATAATACATCACATCAATAAAATAAAAAACAAAGACCATAAGATTCTCTTAATTGATGCAGAAAAAGCCTTTGATAATATCCAGCATCCTTTCATGATCAGAATTCTTAAGAAAATAGGCATAGAAGGGACATTTCTTAAACTGATAGAGACCATTTAAAGCAAACCCACAACCAATATCATATTGAATGGTGTAAAATTGAAAACATTTCCACTCAGATCAGGAATGAGGCAAGGATGCCCACTGTCTCCACTACTATTTAACATATTAATGGAAGTCTTAGCTATTGCAATCAGGCAAGAGAAGGCGATCAAGTGTATCCAAATAGGGTCAGAGGAGATCAAACTCTCATTCTTCACTGATGACATGATCCTATACCTGGAAAATCCCAGCAACTCAACTTCAAAACTCTTAGAAGTGATTAAGGAATACAGCAGCGTCTCAGTATACAAAATCAATACTTGCAAGTCAGTAGCTTTTATATATGCCAACAATAGTCAAGCTAAAAAAACAATCAAAGACTCTATTCCTTTTACAATAGTGCCAAAGAAGATGAAATATCTGGGAATCTACCTAACATAGGACATAAAAGATCTCTATAAAGAGAACTATGAAACTCTGAGAAAAGAAAGAGCTGAAGATGTTAATAAATGGAAAAACATACCATGCTCATGGCTGGGTAGAATCAACATTGTTAAAATGTCCATACTACCCAAAGCAATCTACAGATTTAATGCAATCCCTATTAAAGCACCATTGTCATACTTTAAAGAACTTGAAAAAAATAGTACTTCATTTTATATGGAATCAGAAAAAGCCTTGAATAGCAAATACATTACTCAGAAATAAGAACAAATCAGGAGGTATCACATTACCAGACTTCAGGCTATACTATAAATCTATAGTGATAAAAACAGCATGGTACTGGCACAAAAACAGAGCAGTAGATTTATGGAACAGAATAGAGAACCAAGAGATGAACCCAGCTGTTTATAGTCATTAGATGTTCGACAAGTCTATCAAAAATATTCAGGGAGGGGAAGACTCCCTATTTAACTAGGTGAGCTGGCTGGCGACCTGCGGAAGATTGAAACTGGACCCTCACCTTTCACCATTAACAAAAATTGATTCTCACTGGATAAAAGATTTAAACTTAAGACATGAAACTATAAAAATACTAGAAGAGAGTACAGGGAAAACACTTGAAGAAATTGGCCTGGGAGAATATTTTATGAGGAGGACTCCCGGGGAATTGAAGCAAAACCAAAAATCCATTACTGGGATCTGATCAAACTAAAAAGCTTTTGCATAGCCAAGAGCACAGTAAGTAAAGCAAACAGACAACCTTCAGAATGGGAGAAGATTTTTGCAGGTTATGTTTCTGACAAAGGTCTGATAACTAGAATCTACAGAGAATTCAAACTAATCAATAAGAAAAGAATAAATAACCCCATTTCTATGTGGGCAAGAGACTTGAACAGAAACTTCTCTGATGAAGACAGGTGCATGGCCTACAAACACATGAAAAAATGCTCATTATCGTTAAATCATCAGAGAAATGCAAATCAAAACCACTTTGAGATATCATCTAACTCCAGTAAGATTAGCCCACATCACAAAATCCCAAAACTACAGATGTTAGCATGGATGCAGACAGAAGGGAATGCTTCTACACTGCTGGTGGGAATGCAAGCTAATACAACATTTTTGGAAAGAAGTCTGGAGAACATTCAAGGAACTAAAAGTAGACCTACTGTTTGATCCTGCAATTTCTCTACTAGGTATATACCCAGATGATCAAAAATTATTTTACAACAAAGACATTTGCACCAGGATGTTTATTGCAGCCCAATTCATAATAGCCAAGACATGGAAACAGCCCAAGTATCCATCGATCCATGAATGGATTAACAAATTGTGATATATGCACACCAGGGAATGCTATGCAGCCATAAAAAAGATGAAGACTTCACATCTTTTATGTTTACCTGGATGGAACTGGAACATATTCTTCTTAGTAAAGTATCTTAAGAATGGGGAAAAAAAGTATCCAATGTACTCAATACTACTATGAAATCAATATATAATCACCTACACACTCATACAAATGGCAAAACATAACTATAGTCCAGAAAGTAGAAGGGAAGAGGAGAGAGTGGGGAGGGGAAGGGGGATAGGGAAGGAGGGAGGGTATGTGGGGGACCTCACCTAATGTGCATGATGCAATGGTACATTTCAAAACTATTAAGAAATGAGTATAATTGTGATGGATGTATTACTTAGTTCAATGTAAACTTTTCACATTGTATATCAAAGCAGTACCCCGAACCCCATAAATGCATCAATGTACAAAGCTATGATTTAATAAAAAATAATTAATTTTAAAAAATCTACAAAAATAAAATAAAATAAAATAAACAGAACATCACGTGACCTAGCAATTCCACTCCTCAGTTTATGCCCAAGAGAAATAAAAACATATATCCACACAAGCACTTGTACCAAATGTTTATAGCAGCATTATTATTACATAAGAGCCAAAAGGTGGAAACAAACCAAATGTCCTGGATAAACAAAATGTTGTATGTTCATTTAATGGAATATTATTGGGCTATAAAAAGTAACAAAGTACTATATTGATACATTGCTATAACACAGATGAACTTTGAAAACATTATAGTAAGTGAAAGGAAGCAGTCACAATAGACCACTTGTATGATTCCACTTATAGGGAAAGTCCAGAATAGAGAAATCCATAAAGAAAAAAGTAGATTAGTGGCTGCTTAGGGCAGGAGGGAAGAAGGGATGAAGGGTGAGAAAAGGGATAGCTAAAACACAGGGGGCTGCTTCTCAAGATGATGAGAATGTCCTAAAATTATGATAATGGTTGCATATTTATGAATATAATAAAAATATTGGCTTGGCATGGTGGCTCATGCCTGTAATCCCAGCACTTGGGAGGCCGAGGTGGGTGGATTGCCTAAGCTCAGACATTTGAGACCAGCCTGAGCCAGAGTAAGACCTCATCTTTAAAAATAGCTGGGCGTTGTTGGGGGCACCGGTAGTCCCAGCTACTTGGGCGGTTGAAGCAAGAGAATCACTTAAGCCCAGGATTTTGAGGTTGCTGTGAGCTGTGATGCATGGCACTCTACGAAGGGTGACAAAGTGAGGCTCTGTCTAAAAAAAAAAACTGGATTTTTCACTTTAAAGGATGAATTGTATGGCATATAAATTACATTTCAATAAAGCTGTTAAAAACAAACAAAAACCAAATGCACCCAAGGGTTTGATGACTTCTCAAAACATTATGAAGCTTTGAACATCTAGTACAGATTCGTGAAGGTTTAGCTTCACAGATCTGTTTACTTTGCAATTAATGAAGGTTAAAGGAGCATTCTTAAAGTTGTTACTTGGGAACTTAAAATTCTACTTATGATTCTAAGCACAAGAATAGCACCTGTCACATCTTTCAAAGGAGAATGTATTTACCTTATTAACAAATCAAGAGTAGTAAGTCTCTATCAAGAGAGCAGAATAAAGAAAAAAGAATAAATGGTTTATTTGCTCCTTGTTTAGAGAAGTATGCTAGTGAGTAGCTCTTAAGGAAGTTTCTAGCATTCCAAGTTCTTAAAAAAGGGATAATGCATTTTAAATCCATTTAAAACTTCTAAGAGAGACATCAATGACCATGAAGTAGAAGCTGAATGAGTATTTCAAGTTCAAATTAATTGCTAGACCAACTACTGACTGTAAGCAATGAAATTAAATACACAGTTATTTAGTTAGGATAAAAACAAAAGAAAAATACAAATCCTGAGGAAGGAGCTGTAACAATATCTAGATAAGAAGATACCAGCTATGTGGTATATAGCCTCACTCTTCTCAGTGAGGCTATGTTTTAAAGATATACTGATATGCTATTGAAGTTCAGAAAGTCAGCACAAGGCTATTGGTAATGAGACAGCTGACATTACTGATTTTTCTAATAGGAAGCAAAAGTGAAGAAAGGAGAAAAGGAAAACCATATGTGAAATATTTAACTAAGTGTTAAAACTTTTGATAATTTTGATCAGGTCACTTTTTACTAATTTTCTCATGTATTTACCAATGGCTGGTTGTACAGATGGACAATCTTTATCATGTAATAAAACAGTTGTGGTTTTTTATATTTATTATTTTTTTGTGGAGACTGAGTCTCATTTTGCTGCACTGGGTAGAGTGCTGTGGTATAGCTCAGAGCAACCTCAAGTTCGTGGGTACAAGTGATCCTCTTGCCTCAGCTTCCCAAGTAGCTGGGACTACAGGCACTTGCCACAATGCTTGGCTAGTTTTAGAAAAATTTTATTATTTAAAAATAATAAGCTAGGCTGGATGCAGTGGCTCATGCCTGTAATGCTAGCAATCTCAGAGGCTGAAGCGAGTGGATTGCTTTAGCTCAGAATTCAAAACCAGCCTGAGCAAGAGTGAGACTCTGTCTCAAAAATGAGCTGGGAGTTGTGGCAGGTGCCTATAATCCCAGTGACTTGGGAGGCTGAGGCAAGATGATTGTTCAAGCCCAAGAGTTTGAAGTTGTTGTAAGCTATGATACCATGGCACTCTACCGAGGAAGGGTGACAAAGTGAGACTCTGTCTCAAAATAAATAAACAAATAAAAATAATAAGCTAGACATGGTAATGCTTTTAAATGCCCTCTTGTGCCTGTTTCCTATGTTTAACCAAGAAAGCAAAGAAATTTAGTTAGAAAATTGGGGTTCTAAACGTAATCATTATATGCCCAGGTTGGAGGTACAGTGAGAAGGTATCAAGCCTGCACATTAGTGGAAATGTGAATAAAAAGAAAGATTACTGCATATTTGTCAAGTACAAGAAAGGCAACTCAGCTTCTATAAGAATAAATCACACTTGACTCTTCTTTAGGAAGGAAAATAAATTTGTGGAGAAAGGGAAAATTATGAATATTTTATTCATGAAAAAATCTTTGAAAATTTCTTACACCAATAGCTATTTCCTAACTGAATTGTCCCAAGATCAGGCAGAGGGTTTTATTACAAATAAAGAATTAACATCAAGGTAGTTAGTGGGGCAGGAATATTATCAAATGGAGAAGTGTAAATTGTGGCATTTCCTGAAGAATCAATTCTAGGTCAATCTGATCTAATGGTTTGAAAAAGAGTATCAGTAAAATCTCTATAAATTTGAAAATGATACTGAATTTTTATAAGGAGCAAGATATCAAAATGACAGGGATAAACTACATACAGCAAAAAAAGCAGAATTTTGGCCCGAGTATAAGTTAACAAACACATTAGTGGGGAAATCATCCAAGTTCAGACACAGTGGGACACAGGGATCTAGACATCATCAGGGCTATTTTTTAAAAATGTCTTGATGTGCTAGTGAAGTTCAAAAAATCAGCACAAAGCTCTTGGAAATAAGACAACTGACCTTGTCAATTTTTCTATCATGAAAAACACTGTTGTGATTTCTCTCAGTGCATTTGGTTCTGAGACTCACAATTGTGAACGGAAGGAGCTGCCCATGCAGGGCAAGCTTTTCTGCCCCGCGAATCATATCACACAGCATGAGCATGCTTATCCAGAAAAATAACGTGGGTTGGATGCATCATTGGTAAGAATCCAAATGACATTTCTTGGGCTCCGATAAATAGCAAAAAATGGAAGGAATGACTCAAACATCTACTGGGAAGCTGCAATGGGAGAGGCACTCTACCGAGCTTATGGAGGAATGCAGATAAGTAAGACACTTTCCCTGCCTCCTTGGACTCCAAGTATACTCTGAGAATTAAGAGAATTGTAACAGGGGAGATAGGAATTATGCTATATGAGAGGTGGGGTCATGGGTGTTCAGAAGAAGGGAAACCAAACTCTGTGATTCACTTATTCACTTATTCAACTAACATTTATAGAGTACTAATATTCATTTGTGTATTACATCAATATTATTTACCACTTACCATGTACCAGCACTGCTCTAGTTGCTGGGAAGTAGCAGTGAACAAAACAAGGTCCCTGTTTTCATGGAATTAAGACAGATTTTTTTAAGAGAACAAAATAAAACTGATAACATCAGATAGATAAGTGCTAGAAAGCAAACAAAACAAACACATGTGAAGAAGTGGCTAGCTATTGGTGGCTTCTTTATACGGCATCACAAAAAGTCTCTCAGAGAGGTGGCATCTGACCTGACGCTTGCTCATGAGGAGTCTGCTGCAGAAAGATGGAAGAGCTTTCGTCACATCACAGGGTATTATAAGTGCTTCATTTTTTTGGATAGCTCATCTCTGTTAAGAGAGAATGGCAGGACCTTGGTATGAATCTGTAGATTTGATTATAGTTCTTCCTTCTTTATACCAAGGCAAGAGATAGTAAAGAGGCACTTGCATTGAATCAGAATAGAGTAAGAGATAGTTCTAAGGAGGCAGCAGAGAGGGCCTTCTGAGCAGCTACAATGTTCATAGATGTGCTTCAATGTGAGACCCACAGAAAATTAATTATTTGGAGTCCCAGTTTCCGCATCTGAAAGAATGTCAGCCTAGGCTCGGCACCCTTAGCAAGGTGATTATGGTGCCGGCCATATGCACCAAGGCTGGCAAGTTTGAATCCAGCCCGGGCCTGCTAAACAACAATGACAACTGCAACAAAAAAAATAGCCAGGTATTGTAGAGGCTGCCTGTAATCCCAGCTACTTGGGAGGCTGAGGCAAAAGAATTGCTTAAGCCCAAGAGTTTGAGGTTGCTATAAGCTGTCACACCATGGCACTCTGAGTTAGACTCTGTCTTAAAAAAAAGTCAGCCCAAGACATTTGTTGCAGAGACTTAATCAGATAATTTAAGTGACACTTCCTGCCACACTCAGTAAATGTTCAGTGGTCTTTTTTGTTTGCTCACTAAAGCCTGTGGTCCAAATGCAGGGGGCATGGCTGGGTGTTCATGGGGGCCCAGTCTGGGTGGATAATGGAGAGTCCACAGACCTGAAGAGAAAGTGCAGCAAGAAGGTGAGGTCACTGGGACTGGGAGAAGCTGGTACCTGAGAGACAATGAGCAGAGGAAAGATGTGTGAAAAATGAAATTTAGCTTCATGCCAAAAAGGATTCTGATAGAGAAACTATGGAAATCCTGGAGTAACACATTTTCTCTCTTCTTAATGCAGGAAGCTAATGTAGACATCGGTTGCAAGGGTATTAAAATATAATAAAGCTAAAATCATTTATTGCCAGGATTTTGATAACAAAATCCAAACATAAGAACCACTAGCCCCACTTGCCAGAATTTAAACCAAGTTAAGCTGAAATGAATCTATAATATATTCAATGAGGGAAAACATTTTTATACTGCCTGACCTGAGATTCCAGCAAACAATCTTTAGCTATGTAAATTCACAGGCCTCCTTAATACCATGTTAGTCTACGTTCATGTCAATTGTTTCTTGCCAGGAAGATGGGTTTTTCATTTGGAGATGGCTCAATGCCAGATTCCACAGGGCTTTTTGGAGGCATTGGAACTCTCAAATGTCACCAGTCACAGTCAATGCAATTTCAAGCTCATGTGATTTTAGTTAATGCAGTCATTTAAAGAAATGAGAAGGCAGAAATGAGGATACTGGTATCAGAAGGACCGCAAAATTCATTAAAATGGCATCTACTAAAGAAGAAGTCAGGAGTCAGGCCCATAGTTCTATTAATAAACTCAATTAGTAAACTTTAATGGGATAAAGTGACAGATGTCTAATATTTTTCATTCTTATGTATACAAAACAGGTTCAAACCAGCCTTGCAGAGATTCAGGCACTCACCCTGTGGACTGGCCAATTTAGTCTGAGGCGAGGTGGCACTCCCAAACATACCAGACTTCTTGGAAATATGTTAAGTGGTGCTGATGATGGCCAGGGCTGCCAAGGATGTCAAATGTATTTTAAAGTGAGCAGCGCCCAAGCCTACTGCCCTCTGGGTGGGGACACAGTTAATTGCAGGAGGATATGGTTCCTTTCTTGTGGTGTGTGCAGGGGGCCCCAGCCAAGGATCTCACCTGACACAGAGAACATCATGATAATGGGAAGGGTGTTGGAGTTGCAGCTTTTGTCTTTGTGAAAATAGTGAGAATGGTATTGTCATTGATATTAGCAGCATTTGCTTTCTATTTTTTTTTCTTTTTGAGACAAAGTCTCACTATGTCACCCTTGGTAGAGTGCTGTGGCATCACAGCTCACAGCAACCTCTAACTCTTGGGCGTCAGCAATTCTCTTGCCTTAGCCTCCCAAGTAGTTGGGATTATAGGCACCTGCCACAATGCCGGGCTATTTTTTGGTTGCTGTTGTCATTGTTGTTTAGCTGGCCTGGGCTGGGTTTGAAACCTCTAGCCTCAGTGCATGTGGCCAGTACCATAACCACTGTGCTATGGGTGCTGAGCCAGCATTTGCTTTCTTTCTTTCTGATTTCCTTTTAGAAAAGGCAATACTTCCTTGAAGCCAAGGGCAGACTGTCAGCTAGATTGCCTAGGTTTACGCATGGGCTCTCCTGCTTGCTAAATGGATGAATTAGGCAAGTCTCCATGCCTCAGTTTCCCCACATATAATGAAGATAACAGTAGCACCTACCTCATGGATTTTACTTTCTGGAATTCATATACCTATGTATACATATACACGTCCTAGCACAGTCATATGAGCCTCGAAGTACTGTTTTCTAGACCTCTCCTTTGGTGAGAGAAATATCCTTCTTGTTGAAGCCATTAGCCATTTAGAATTTCTATTTCCTATAACTAAATGAAATTCCTGAGTATTTTCCTTGTCTCTGTATTGAATCCTCTGTTTCCCAGACCTCATGGTTTCCTCTTTCTTGGTTGATTCTCTTGTGTTAGTGGAGCACATCATAGGTAACTTCATGAGAAAAGTACATTACAGGCAAGCTTTCTGAGATTTTTGGATTTTAGGTAAAATACTGGTTTAGCTGCTACATAAAAGGTCACAATAATAGCAGCATGGATAGAAGTTTAAGCATAAGCAGTCCCAGGCTAATGTACTCTGATTTATTCTCTTACTACTTCATGCTCAACAAGCAGTTTTCAGTGGACCAGATTGGCTGCTTCAGCTCCTTCCATTTCGGCGACATTTCAACCAGAAGGAAGGAAAGAAGAGGAAGGAAAAGGCAAGCTCCTTTCTCTTTAGGACATGACCCAGAAGTTGCCTCCTCACTTCAGCTCTCATCCCACTTGCAAGAACCTAGTTCATGGTCAAACCCAACTGCCAAGAAGGATAGGAAATAAGATCTTTTGCAGGGTGACCCACAGAAGCCACACAGCATGTATTACTACAGAAGAAAAGCAGGACTCCTGGGAGAATAATCCTTGCCACGCTTTACTTATCTGAAAATGTACATCTCCTATATTCACATTTCAGTGATAGTTTTTCTAGTATTAAAATCTATGTTGAAAATAATTGTCACTCAGAATTTGGAAGCACTGCTCTTTGTAATGCCATCCTGGTTCCTCTAGTAACTTCTAAGAGCAAGAAAATTTGATGTTAAAAGTGTGAAACATTGTGGAAAATGTTGAATAGTATCTACAACAACTGAATAAATACATACCTCATGACCCAGCAATCCTCTTTTAGGTATATATGCAACAGAAATGTATGAGTATGTTTAGCTAAAAGTCATATTCATGACAACACTATTTCAAATAGTTCTCAAATAAAAATTACCTACATGCTCATTAGCTGTAGAATGGATAATCATGGGGAAGAATACTATGCAGCAATGACCATGGACAAACTAACTCAACAACATGGATGATTTCACAAACATAATGTTGAGCAACAGAAGCCAGACACCAATGAGCACACCCTGTGTGATCCCATTTATATAAAGAACAAAAAACAGGCTAAATATTTATGCTATTAGAAAACTAAACAGTGGTTACTGTTGGAGGCATATTGATTGAGGGTGGGAGACAGGAGAGAGTCTTCTGGGATGCTGGTAATTTCCTATTTCTTAATTTTGGTGATGATCAAAATTAGTTCGTGGAAATTCATTGAACCATGTGTTTATGATATGTTTACATTGCTGCATATACATATTTCATTAAGTTTTTAAAAAATCATATGAAGCTCTGATGGTAAAATTCCAATCACCAGCCATTAGATAAAGAAAGATTGTAGGAACATCAATTAAAGAAATATTTAGGAGGTTGCTGCCTTGGGATGAGATTGGTCCTTTCTACACTGAAGCCAATTTATTCAACAGTCCTGAGGAAAATATTTGCTAAGCAAATTTGCCTTAGTGGCTAACCAGGAATTAAAGATGACAGTAGATATTTTCTTCAAAGTAGGAAACATCTGTCTGACATTAAATAGCCATATAATTCGGGTAGGTTACTACATCCAAGGCAGGGTAACTGACATTTCTTTAACAACAAAGGAATTTTACACATGTTATCTTATTTCATCTTCACAAGAGCTTTGAGAAGTAGACGTGATTCTCTTCATTTACAGGCAGGGAAATAGAAACTCCAACACATATTAGACTCTTTGGAAATAGTATTAATGCCAGTCTCCTAACTTACTATTATAAGTTTTGCATCATTCAAGACTCTCTTGGTTGTAGCTAGTTCTAGCATGGCTGGACCCAGGTCTCAAGTTCTTTATTGTTTCTTTTTTTTTTTAGACAGAGTCTCACTCTGTTGCCCAGACTAGTGGTGTCAGCCTAGCTCACAGCAACCTCAAACTCCTGGGCTCAAGTAATCCTCCTGCCTCAGCCTCCTGAGTAGCTGGGACTATAGGCTCCCACTACTATGACCAGCTCATTTTTCTATTTTTAGTAAAGATGGGGTCTTGCTCTTGCTCAGGCTGGTCTCAAACTGCTGAGCTCAAGTAATCCACCTGTCTTGGCCTCCCAAAGTGCTAGGATTAGAGGCGTAAGTCACACCAGGCCCCACTATGCTATGTCTTTAAAATAGCAGCAGATCAATGCCATTGGCTATAGAGTATCATTCTGGACATCAAAGACCATCACCATATGACCACCACTCATGGAGTATCAAGGCCCATTGTAGCCCTGTTACTGCCCTGCAGTGACCGCTGTGTGGAATATCCTACTTGCTTGCCCACAAGGCCTGGAGCCCCACAATGTCTGGGGCTTTCCTACCTGTTTCTCCCTCCTGGCCATGAAGTCCCCTAGCCTGGACTGAGCACACAGGCTCTGCAGGCCTTGTTGCCAGGGTGCAGGAGCCATCCTACTTGCTTTGTGTTGCTGCCTGTGTGCACAGTCGCCACATCCTGCTCCATCTAGCCCCTATAGCTTTCAGACCATGGTGCTCAGATTCCTCTGGCATGTTGCTGATGGTGCAGAAAATCTGAATTTTGTGAAGTTTTCAAAGCACTTTCTGTTGAGAGAGTATCTGAGCCTAGTTTTTGAATTCTGCCTATTCAGAAACTGAAAACTGAGTGTTCATTTTTCAGGGTCAGTGGCTTACATTATCAACAACAAACATTCACTGAAAGCCTGTTATGTCTAGGCCTGTGGGCAGCTACCTACGTGGTGCTATTGAGTCTCCTCTACAATCAGACTCCCACACTGTGACCACTTAATATAGTCGAGGAGCTTATTAGTCCCCCACCCAGATGAACAGAAACATTAACTGACCCATAGCTAACAAGTTTTTTTTTTTTGAGACAGAATCTCATGCTGCCTCCCTGGTTAGAGTGCCATGGCATCATCATAGCTCACAGCAACCTCAAATTCTTTCTTTCTTTATTTATTATTAAATTATAGCTGTGTACATTAATGCAATCATGGGGCATCATACACTGGTTTTATAGACCATTTGACAAATTTTCATCACACTGGTTAACATAGCCTTCCTAGCTTTTTCTTAGTTATTGTGTTAATTAATTTATATTCTACATCTAGGAAGTGTCACATGTACCCTTGTAAGATGCACC
>CAUYPK010044582.1:0-23688 GCA_963574355.1 Loris lydekkerianus
TTTTGGAAAGATATATGGAGAACACTTAGAGATCTAAAAATAGATCTGCCATTCAATCCAGTAATTCCTCTGCTGGGCATATACCCAGAAGACCAAAAATCACATCATAACAAAGATATTTGTACCAGAATGTTTATTGCAGCCCTATTCATAATTGCAAAGTCATGGAAAAAGCCCAAGTGCCCATCGATCCACGAATGGATTAATAAATTGTGGTATATGTACACCACGGAATATTCTGCAGCCTTAAAGAAAGATGGAGACTTTACCTCTTTCATGTTTACATGGATGGAGCTGGAACATATTCTTCTTAGTAAAGTATCTCAAGAATGGAAGAAAAAGTACCCAATGTACTCAGCCCTACTATGAAACTAATTTAGAGCTTTCACTTGAAAGCTATAACCCAGTTACAACCTAAGAATAGGGGAAAGGGGAAAAGGAAGAGGAGGGAGGGGGGAGGAGGGTGGAGGGAGGGGTACTGGTGGAATTACACCTGCGGGGTATCTTACAAGGGTATATGTGAAACTTAGTAAATGTGGAATGTAAATGTCTTGGCACTGTAACTGGGAAAATGCCAGGAAGGCTATGTTAACTATTGTGATGAAAATGTGTCAAATGGTCTGTGAAGCTAGTGTATAATGCCCCATGATCATATCAATGTATGCAGCTATGATTTAATAAAAAAAAAAAAAAGAATCAATGTTTTTACAAGTTTGAATGTATGTGGATCTTATATATAACCCAGAAAAATAAAATTATTATTTAGATGAGTTATTTAATACATAATTTTAATAGGCTAAAAGCTCCATAATTTTTGATTGGCATTTTTCGTTATGAAGAATTTTCTGCATGGAAAGAAGGCACAGCGTTCTAATCTGATATTTTCTTTCTTTTGTTCCCCATCTTTGCAATTGTGAATTGTGTTGCTATAAACTTCCGAGTGCAGATGTCCTTGTTATAAGACGACCTTTTTTTATTTGGATATATTCCTACAGAGGGATTGCTGGATTAAATGGTAGGTCTACTTTAAATTCTTTCTATGGACGAATCTCCATATCATTTTCCATGCAAGTTGTACTAGTTTGCATTCCCATCAACAATACATAACTGTTCCTTTTTCTTTGCCTTCATGGTAGTACCTGCTGTTTGGGGACTGACTTTTAAATTCCTCCAATATCTTAGTATTAATTACCAATAGATTCTCCTTATCTAATATAGTATTAAAATTGTTTTTTAATGTAACAATAATTCGTAGGTAGGCAGTAATTGGCCTACCAATGGTGTATAGATTTGTGATTTCTTACGAGGTGATGAATCACTTCTACATCCAAGGCATAACAAAGAGGAAAATACAGTGTCAGCCACATTTACTCCTTTTTATTAAGAATGTAAAAACTTTGTTTGTTTCCCATAAACCAACACTATTTCCATGGTGTAGGATAATATTTAGAAATAAACATATCCTACATCAAGCACACAAAGTGAACTCAGTGTGAGTTTGAAATGGCTTGCTTTTTTTCCAGAGGCTCAAGGGACCTGGCCCCCCTGGTACACACAGAGTTGGCTTGCCTGGAGTTAAAAATGCCACAAGCCCATTCTCTGAAGCTGTGCACCCCGTGAAACCTGAGATCAAAGGGAGTGCCACCCTTCCTCAGACATATGGGCCAGAGGGTTGACGTATGTTAACAACATATTGTCAGAGGTCTATAGGTGCTCTGTCCTGAGGAAAAGACACAGTCACAGTCATTACTTCATTCTGAGTAAACTGAGTGAATGCTTGGAGATACTCTTCCATAACTCTGTTCCCCTGTGGCTACTTTCTTCTTTGTGATCTTTATTTAGATACTTGCCCAGAGATGAGTCAATGTCTAGAAGAAGATGTTTACTACAAAAGTGATTATGTTGGTATGGTAACAGGATATTTCCTTTCAAGTTAATTTCAGATAGGTAAAATGAGGTAATGGTGAAAGTAACAGGTAATAGATTAAGTGTGTACGTGACTAGAAAGGTATAAAATCAAAAGCTTGAATAAATTATTTTGCTACACGACATCCCATCTCGTGTAGTCTGTTTCTTGACTTAATAAGTACAGGAGGGAGTTTACACCCACAGCAAAGCTGCTGTTCGTTCGCATCTCCAGTGACACAACACATGGTGTTCCCAGCTATAAAGGACACTAGCAAATTAAATATTTATATTCATAAACTTTCACAGTGTTATGCAAAAATGTAGGTTGAGAGGAAGTATTGATCACAGTCTATGTCTAAATAATAATTTGATTATGGAATAATACATAAAATAGAATGGAGGAGTAAATATTTTAAGAGTCAATTTTATTTAATATATTCAAATCACAATTCTAACATGATTTTTCCTAATGAAAATTGTCAGCTATTTCTCATGTTTGTATGGAAATCAAAGGCCCTGAACAACCAACACAAACTTGAACAAAAAATAGAGCTGGAGAATTTATATACTGCATATAAGATTTATTATAACAATAGTAGTTGATACTAAGGTATTAACAGAAGGGTAGACAAATACAGCAATGCAGCAGATTTGCTATTTCAGAAATCAACTGCACATATATGATCTGATTTATAACAAAGGTGACACACAGCAGAGTGAGAAAAGGATGGTCATTGCAACACATGGATGGAAATGAAAATACACCATGATTCCTGTGCACTCCACGCCTATCAGTTCAGGATAGATTATAGATTTGATATGAATGTGAAAATAAACTTTGGAAACTATTAGACTCTCTGTTCCTTTCTCATTTTCTCTCACCATCTTTCTATTTCTTTGTTACTCTCGAGAGTTTATGAAGTATCTGAAAATTGAAGTCTCTAACCATTTTGTTAGAAGGAAGTAGATCTAACTTCTTAGAAATTGTAAAATTAATTGCATGCTTTATGAGAGTTGAGTCTGTCTGAGAGGAATGAGTATAAAGTCAGTCTCTAAAATGAGTGTATTGATTACACATAGGGGTGTTGTCAGCGACCTCTTTGCTTTTCCTCACCTTCTCTGTTTAAAGAATTATACAGCAGGAGATTTTGTACTGTGTGGCAACAGGTGATGACAGATATCTGAAGTAGTCATTTGTTTAAATCATCTAAGATGATCTTATCAACTGTTCAATTTAAACAGCATACTTAAAATAGCATTTTTTATTTATTTTTGGCCACAGCTTTTCATTGTCAGGATATAAATGTATGTATTTTTCAAGTTCATATTTTCCTAGGTATTTTCTTAAGCAAATGTTACTAATTCTCTTATGTGATGAGTAGGTTTTTTAAATTTTCACTTAACTATTAATTTTTTTTTTCATAAATAGGGATTTGGAGATGGGTAAGTACAGATGAAAAGTGGTGGGTGGTGTTGTCAAGTGAAACTGCCACACTGCTGTAGGAGTTTAGGGTCAGGGAGAAATTCCTTTAGCTGTTATAGCAAGGATGATTTTGTGGAGAAACTGATATTTTACTAGGACTAGGTAGTTAGGATTTGAAACAACAGAGAGATTGTTAATGGCATTCCTGGCAGTGGAAAGACCATGAACAAAGTGATACAGGCATGAACTAAATACATTGCAATTGTCAAATACAACTTAAATAATTCAGTAAGATGATTAAAATTATTATATGGATAGCCCATAGATTATAGTTACAAAACTTCATAAATAAATGGGAAAGTTACTTTTCAATAAAGGGGAAGATTTCATCTACAATCAAAAGCCAATCTGAAATTTCTGGGATTAAATTGGTGAAAAAAATATAAATTTGTACCATTCACAACTGTTAAAACATGGCAAACTGGAAGTCATTGTATGAACACCCTGCCCTGGAAATGGAATCCTTAATGCAGATATTCTATGCTTAAAATTGATATCAATAAAAATTACAAATATTCTTGCACAGTTCACATATTTAAATAAACTAGTGTGACTATGTACTCTAGTTTCTCTGGTAAGAAGTTATCCAGAGAAGCTCAAATTAAGGTAGATTGCACGGGACAAATAATGATTTCCTATTTCCTGACACTCCTCTCTTGCAGTAACTTTATTTTATTTTATATGAAGTAGGTCATTTTATGCAGCTATAAACTTTCTATTCTGTACTATTCTCCCTGGACATCCATGTCATATTTTTTGTAATATTTTTTCTCTAGTTCTCAGCTCTTTGTCTGCACCCCCTGTTTGTAAAATCAAGTTTTCTCTTGGTTATATTACTAGCAATGCTTACCTAGTTATTTACAATTGTCTATTTTTCATTTCCATAGGTATCAAAAAGAATTTCCCTTTCTATATTCCATTCAGAAGTGTATTATAAAGACACATTTATTTATATGTAACATTATATCAATCTTGCTTTGTGGAAAGTTTTATGAAGTATGTCAAACAGAACAGAAAAACAATTTGATGAGAAGTATGATGGTAACATTGGTTTAGCAAAGACTAAATTGTATGGAATCTCGTCTATCTCCTTGCTAACTCACATTTTTTTAAATTTTTATTTTGTTTTATCATTTCCTATATACAACTAGGATAGATAGATTATGACGCTCACCTCTTATAACCAGGTCAGGTAGACACACTTTATTGGAATTATATAAAAATATTGAATGAGTTTATAAGAGTTTATCTTGGAGGCAGAGTCTGAAGTAGAATGAGATATAATTCAGAGTTTGAGAGCTTGTATACTATTCTTTGTTTCTATTGCTTTGGAGAAGTCATTCATGTCCCAGAAGCAAAGTGTAATTAGTAAATTTGATGGCAGCAGCAAATATGTAGAATTTCATGTATAGAGGAGTAAGATGCACAGAGCTCCTGAGATCATTGCATTCCTGTACAGCAGCCTTTTGTTCTCCTTGAGTTCAATAATTTCGTTTTCTTTCTTTGCATAATTTTTAATGTTCTTGTCACTTAATCATCACTAAATTCTTCCTCAGAACAGTACATTTCTTTTTGATATGTTTTAATTTTGGGGGTATGTCTTTGGAGCTCCATCTTTTTCATCATGCTGAGATTTTGTTTGCTTCCCCCACAGGCGGCCTTCTTGGTCATCCTTTCTTGGTAAACTTCTTCCTTTTTGTGAAATATGTTGTCCTATAAGAGCTTCCTGATTAATGGAACAAGGGAAATAAAAATTTTTGAGAACTTGAGAATTACCTGTTTGAAAATGTCTATATTTCAGCTTTACACCAGGTTTACAGTATGATTTGGAATAGAATTCAAGGTTGAAAATTGCATTCTGGGTAATAATCGACAGAATGATGCTTTGGCTCCCTGTCTTTCTTCCAGTGTGACTGTCGAAGAATCCAAAGACATTCCCGTCTAACTTTAGGAGTAGCGTTTCTTGTCAGGAATATTTTCTCATCTGTTTTACTGAGCATTTGGTGAGTTTTTCTAATTGTAAATCTCATATCCTTCACTATCTTTCTAGGATATTTTTGGAATTATTTTCTTGGTAATATCCTCCTCTTATTTCTTGGTAATATCCTCCTCTTATTTGCTCTTATTCAGATGTTGCACGCCCTAACCTGATCTGTTTTTTCATTCTATTTGTCATCTTTCTTTTTCCCTGATTATTCAAATATTTCCTCAACTGTATGTCTGCTATGTCTCTTGAAATTTTTTTCTTCTAACATAACTTTAAAGAATAGAGGCTAGGTATAGTAGATGATGCCTGTAATTTTTGCACTTTGAGGTCAGGAGTTTATGATCAGTCTGAGCAACATAGTGAGACACTTTCCCAACGTCAAAAATGGAAAAATTAGCTGGGCATACTGAGGTGCACGTATAGTCCCAGTTGTTCAGGTGTCTGAGGCAGGAGGATCACTTGAGTCCAGGAGTTTGAGAATGCAGTGAGTTACGACGATGCCACTGCACTCTAGCCCAGGCAGTAGGGTGAGACACTGTCTCAAAAAAAAAAAAAAAAAAAAAAAAGAAAAAAGAAAGAAAAGAAAAAGAATAAAGAAAAGAAAAGAAAATAGTTAGGGATACTGTACTTTTTTTTTCTTTTTTTTCTTTTTCTTTTTTAATTTATTTATTTTTATTGCTATATCATAGCTGTATACATTAGTGCAATCAAGGGGTACAATGTGCGGGATTCATATACAATCTGAAATATTCTCATCCAACTGTTCAACGTAGCCTTCATGGCATTTTCTTAGTTACTACTGTACGTAGGCATTTGTATTCTGCATGGATTAACTAATTTTTAAATAAAGGTTATTTTATTATTTAACTGACAAATAAAACTTGTATTAAATTAAGTTTTCCTGAAACACAACCATGCACACTCTTTTACACACTTTTTCTGGCTGCTTTCACACTGTAACCAACTTGAGACTAGAAATTGAAACTAGGTTCAATCCTAAAATACATACAACTTGGCCTATTCCAGAAAGTTTGTCAATCCTCTTTGGTCTATAACAATGTATTTGAAGTTTTTATCCTTCTTAATGTTAAATGAAGCCTTTCTTAAGATTGTATATAGAATGCCAAGAGATGAATGGTTAGCACTTTCTCTCGAGTCATTCCACCTTCAGAATAAAGATATCTCCTAACAAATTTTAGGGCTCCTCACTGTTCTATAAAGGAATTCATGAGCAGACCAAAATATCCCAGCAAAAGCAATGATGGTACAACTGTCTAGGAATGTCTAGAATGTATATTTCTCTCTATATATATAGAGAGAGAATGGCTCGGTGCCCACAGCACAGTGGTTATGGCACCAGCCACATACACCGAGGCTGGCGGGTTCGAACCCGGCCCAGGCCAGCTAAACAACAATGACAACTGCAACAAAAAATAGCCAGGCATTGTGCTGGACGCCTGTAGTCCCAGCTACTTTGGGAGGCTGGGGCAAGAGAATCACTTAAGCCCAAGAGTTAGAGGTTGCTGTGATCTGAGATGCCACAGCACTCTACCAAGGGCAACATGGTGAGACTGTCTCAAAAATATATATATGGAGAAAGTTAATTTTTTTTTGAGACAGTCTCACTTTGTCACCCTCAGTAGTGTGCATGGCATCATAGCTCACAGCAACTTCAAACTCTTGGGCACAAGTGATCCTCCTGCCTCAGCTTCCCAAGTACCTGGGACTATAAGTACCCACCACAATGCCCAACTATTTTTAGAGATGGGGTCTTGCTCTTGTTCAAGCTGGTCCCAAACGCTTGAGCTCAGGCAATCTACCTGGTTTGGCCTCCCAGGGTACTAGGATTACAGGTGTGAGCCACCACATTTGGCCAAGAAAGTTAATCTTTTGGACCTGAAATTGGAGAATATTCAATATCCAAATTCATAAAGTAACCACAGTGGCCACCAAAGATGAAAGGCCAATTATAAATGTCAAACTGTATTTGCTTTATTGAGAGATTCTATTAGATGGGAGAGTGGTAAGACAACAGATGAGGAGCATATAGAAATAAATATATTTACACAAATATCTCCAGGAAAGGACAGACTTTATAGTAAAGGAGCATTTACAGTCCCTAAAGAATAAATATGGATAACTCAAATATTTAAAAATACATGTAATTAGCAGTCATTAGATTTTTATGTACCTTGTGCCAACTGCTTGCCCAGGAAAATGAACGCTTTTAAATACAAGTGCAAAAGCACCTTCCTATGAAAGCAAAAAATTGCATTAGCAATATTTATTACAATTGATTATCAATTGTGAAATGCCCAAAACATACTGCCTTTAGCATAAAAATATTTGTTTATACAAGTACTCTTCTATAATAGTTTATGTCTCTGCCCTACTAATTATACACAACTATTAACTTTCCATTTTTTGACCTTGATATTAGAGATAAATATATGTATATACACAATCACAATTATTAACATGTACACCATAGCACCCCATCACCCAAGCTCCCTGAGGGACAGTATCTAAGGCATGCAAGAACAGATAAAGGAGGAACATGAGATAGGAGAGACAAGAACCACAGCAGAAACAGAAACTGAATTATACAATGAATACAAGAGAAAGAAAGCCTCCTAGAAACATGAAAAGCCTAGGAAGGCAGCTATTCTGCCTTGGCTAAAGGGAAGAACAGAGCTCTGCATTTTCTATCTTTCTGACCTACTTTGCTACAGACATCAGAAAATTGGGCAGAAGTGGGAGGTGAGGGTTGGACCTTAGTAAGGAAGGACTTTTTAATGAGAAAGCTACAGTTAAGAATGGGGGAGGAGGGTGTTAACACCACTACAGACCTGGACTTCCATGGATCTTTGATGTCTTTGATCATTAGTTAAAAAAATTGGGATCAAAAATAATACCATTTTTCTCTTGAGCTGGGAAATACTTTTCCACAGAGGCACAGGGCCAAGGAAAATTGTGCAAAAGGAAAAATAAGAAGCTGGTTATACTGGCTCAGAGACATGCACATGTTATCCTACAACAAAGATTGTGTTTCACTCAAGCTATTCTTGTGCTACTTCATTGGTTAGGAAGAACACTTGAGGGAGCAAGAAGCAAAAAAATGATGAATCCTCCACGTGTGATCCCCTATATGCCCACATGTGATGTGCATAAATTTGTAAGTTTGTATGCACAGTTTTTATACAACTTACATTTTGAATTATTTTTCTTCCCATGATACTGACTTATAATGAAGTAAGTAGAATTTTAAGCAGGGGACACGTTAGTATGTCAAACTACTATGTAAGTTAATAGTTATACAGACAGGTAGCCAAAAATACCCAAGGAATTAAGAGTTCCTGCTTATCAAACTCAATTTTAAGAAAGTTTCTTGTGATCAATGTTGGCATAATTATCTTTAAAAGCATAGTTTAATACCAATTGTTGAATAACTCTCTCCACCAAGGTAGTAAAACTGATATCTTGACTGTCCCGATTGTCATACATATACTTAACAAGCTTGGCAATTGTTTCTGTGTCTGTTTCAGATTCAAAGTCATAGCCTTTGCTTTCCTGTAAGTAGAAAGGAGAAAAAAACTGAAACATTCAAAGAAATATTCATAACATTCAAATCTTTTCTATAGAATTGTTCCCTTAAAAACCTCACTAATTGGCTCAGCACCTGTAGCTCAGCAGCTAGAGTGCCAGCCACATACACCAGAGCTGGTGGGTTCAAATCTAGCCTGGGCCTACCAAACGATAACTACAACAAAAATAGCTAGGCTGGCTTGGCGCCAGCCACATACACTGAAGCTGGCAGGTTCGAACCCAGCCCGGGCCTGCCAAACAATTATGACAACTACAACCAAAAAATAGCTGGGTGTTGTGGTGGGCACCTGTAGTCCCAGCTACTTGGGAGGCTGAGGCAAAGAATCGCTTACACCCAAGAGTTTGAGGTTGCTGTGAGCTGTGATGCCATAGCACTCTACTGAGGGCAACATAGTGAGACTCTGTCTCAAAAAAAAAAAATAGCTAGGTGTTGTGGCAGACACCTGTAGTCCCAGAAACCTGGGAGGCTAAGGCAAGAGAATCGCTTAAGCCCAAGAGTTTGAGGTTGCTGTGAGCTGTAACACCATAGCACTCAACTGAGGGCGACATAGTGAGACTGTCTCAAAACTACATAAATAAACAAACAAACCTCACTAATTAATTTCTAACCTTTTTTGAATACCACATTCCATTACCTACCTAACATTCAAAATTTAGGTCACCAGGCCGGGCACAGTAGCTCATGCCTGTAATCCTAGGACTCTGGGAAGTCAAAGTAGGTGGACTGCCTGCGCTCATGATTGAGACCTTGTCTCTAAAAAAAATAGCTGGGTATCGTGGTGGGCACCTGTAGTCCGAGGTACTTGGGAGGCTGAGGCAAGAGAATCACCTGAGCCCAAGAGTTTGAGGTTGCTGTGAGCTGTGATGCCATCTTACTCTACTGAAAGCAACAAAGTGAAACTCTGTTTCAAAAAAAATTTAGGTCACCAAGTAAAAAATAATGAAGTATGTAACATTCACAAAGTTCATAAGAAATATGATCTGTTTTTCAATGATGATACTGCATGGTCCAATAAAATAGCCATTAGCTATAATATAGTTATTTAAACTTAATTAAAATTGAACAAAATTTAAAATTCAGTTCCTCAGTCCTAATAGCTCAAAAGCCATACATGGACAGTAGCTACTGTACTGGACAACATAAGGATACAGAACATCTCCTTCACTGCAGGAAGTTCAACTGAACAGCCCAGAGAAGGCATTGATACAAAGTTAATGGCCATTCCTATACAGTATATAGCTATTTAGGACATAAACACTTGATTTAATCCATCTTGATTATTCTTATACATACTAGAAACTTTAAAAAATGACAGAGGGTCTCTTATAATACAAAAGACATCTCCCCAAAATTATAATTTTATTTGAACCTTTTATACAGTCAAATACTAATTATTTCCTTTGTATCTTAGAGCACGGTGGCTTATGCCTGTAAATCCAACACTTTGGAAGACCAAGGTGAGAGAATATCTTGAGACCAAGAGTTGCCAGCCTGGACAACACAGCAAGACCCAATCTCTACAACAAAATTTTAAAATTAGCCAGGGGTTGTGGCCCATGCCAGTGTCCTAGCCACTCAGGAGGCTGAGACAAGAGGATCACTTGTGCCTAGGAGTTTGAGGTTGCAGTGAGCTATGATCATGCCACTGTACCCTAGCCTGGGTGACAAAGCAAAACCTTGGTGCCCCCCCCCCCCAAAAAAAGAAAAAGAAAACAGAATCGTCTCACTGTTAACAAAGAAAAATCCAATAAACATTGTCTGTAAACATTGTCTAAGTTAATTACAGCATATCTAGATGGTGTTCCACATCCCAACAATCAACCTCACTGCTCTTATTACAAGTATTCACAAAGAGTGGTGTTTTTTGAGGCCATTTTACTTACCAAAAACTTTTTTAAGTCTTTGTAGTTGGTAATAATTCCATTGTGAATAACAATAAATTCTAAAAGAGAAAACAGAAGTATTGATGAAGAAATATTGGGAGTATAATAAATGCAATAAATAGGTAGTATTGTGACTAGATTTTTCTCAAGTCAAAAAACATGTAACACTATATTTCCAGGTGTGATTCGCTTTTATAACTGTCAGGAAAATCAGCACTATTGTTTATGTGACTGAGCAGAAGCACACAATATTAGGCAATGTGAGTACAGTAGGGAAATAAACTGGAAATCTTGAGACCTCAGTTTCAGTTGTGACTAAACTACTAGCACAATGTTAGCTATTGTGTGAAAGGATTAAGTTTACTTGGCCTATTTCCTTATTTGCAAAATGAGAGGGCCGAACTGAATATTATTCTCACTTCTCTGTTCATTCACCCCGAGTTTAAAGGTCTTTCTCTGATCTGATTTACACTAAATGAGTTTCAGAACTAAAGCTAAGAAGCTATGAAAAACCAGTTATTTAATTCTATAGTTAAATTTACTTGTCTCAGGTCCAAATAATTCCTAGAATTAAGCTAAGTAAATGTTAAAATATCATTCCAAGATCAAATAAATACGATCTTGGGATAATTATCATTTTTTAATTAAATAAGTTTAAAAAATATAAGAATGGATAATCAAGAGTTGACAGTATCATTACTTATAGTCACTGACAGTACATAAAAAACAATGTGAATTTATTGAAATTCACATACATTAGGAGAAAAACCATTTCCACATTCAATTTTATAATGAGTTATCAAAATGTTCATAATATATTTAAAGATCTGTTCTTTGAGTCTGATAGTAAATGAACTGAAATATATTTACAAACCAAACAATAAAAACTTTCACTAGATTTTTAAGACAGAGAAGAGTCAGGTGTGGGGCTCACATCTGCCAATCCCAGCACTGTGGGAGGCTGAGGTGGGTGGACTGCTTGAGTTCAGGGGTTCGAGACCAGCCTGAACAACAGCGAGACTCTGTCTCTAAAAAAATAGCCAGATGTTGGGTGGCTTAGTGGGTAGGGCACTGGCCCCATATACAGAGGGTGGCGGGTTTGAACCCAGCCCCAGCCAAACTGCAACAAAAAATAGTTGGGCGTTGTGGTGGCCGCCTGTAGTCCCAGCTACTCGGGAGGCTGAGGCAAGAGAATCGCCTAAGTCCAGGAGTTGGAGGTTGCTGTGAGCTGTGACGCCATGACACTCTACCGAAGGAGATAAAGTGAAACTGTCTCTAAACAACAAACAAACAAAAAAAGGTAGCCAGGTGTTGTGGCAGGTGCCTATAGTCCCAGTACTCGGGAGGCTGAGGCAAAAGATGACTTAAACCCAAGAGTTTGAAGTTGCTGTGAGTTATGATGACATGGCACTACTGAGGGCAACAAAGTGAGACTCTGTCTCAAAAAAGAGAAAAGAAGAAAAGAGAGAAAATGCCAACTACAAAAATAAATTTTAAAAAAACTTAATGACAGAAATCAGATAATCATAAACGACTAATAAAAAGCCTTAACTTAAAGACATAAATATAAATTTTCAGGAATCTCTTATAAAGATCTTGTCAGGATTAACAGTCTGATGATTGCTAGCATTCTAATCTGATCCAATAATAATTACTGAAGCACAAGAAGCCTAAATAGGTAATTTCTGTATTGAATTTTAAAATCAAACAGAATACATATACACACATATATATATTGGCTTTATTTTAATTTTGAGACAAAGTCTGCTCTATTGCCCCAGCTAGAGTGCAGTAGAATAATCGTAGATCACTGCAACCTCATGTATATCTATCACAAAATAAATATGTTGCTGGTGTTAGGAGCTGAGTTTTTAGGTGTAATTGAAAAAAAAACAGAAATCGGATCAAGAAGGTTAAATAAAAGCCTATACCCCTGAGTCTAAATTGGAACTATAAGTATAAAATCATGTCATGTTTTATCTTTAAATTTACACAAATGTGCGCTCATGTGTGCACATACAATATATTTCTTGGCTCTATCTGCTAAAAAGGCCCAAGTGCAAGTAAGTCCTTCTCAGACCTGATTTATAAATTTCCACTAAAAGGGACCAGAGCTCAGTGGAGAAACAGCTGATACTAAGTCTAGGACAGTATCAGATAAATTTGGAACATCCTGGCCTACCAGAAAGTAACAAAGACTATGGAATCTACTGGGATCATGTCAAAAGAACTCAGAAACCAATTTAAATAAGCTCTCAATGGCCAAAGATGGGAAAATTTATGTATCAATACAGATAATTACCTCAATGTTTTGAAACAAATATTTAAATCCACAAGTTTATAATAAAAAAATAATGCGCCATGCTCATCTTCATTTCTTTTTCTTTTTTAATAGAAATGGGGTCTTGCTCCTACTCAAGCTGGGTTCAAATTCCTGAGCACAAGTGATCCTCCCACCCTGGCCTTCCAGAAGGCTAGTATTACAAGATGAGGCACCACACCTGACCTAAACTTCATTTTTGAAGGGAAAATGAACCAAACATTCTTCAAGGGAAAGAATTAAATATTTTCTTGCCTCTGCTTTTTTTCTTTTTTATCTGTTGCCTGGGATAGTGTAGTGGCACGATCACAGCTTACTGCAACCTCACACTCCTGGGTTCAAGCAATCCTCTTGCCTCAACCTTCCAAGTGGCTGGGGCTGACTATAGGCACCTACCACCATGCCCAGCTAATTTTTCTATTTTTTGTAGAGACAGAGTGTCACTCTTGCTCGGGCTGGTCTCAAACTACTGAGCTCAGGTGGATCCTCCCACCTCCACCTCTCAGAGTGCTAGGATTACAGGTGTGAGCCATTTAAAAAAATGTTTTTTATCCTGCCATTCCTATATGATCTGGACCTCAGGGTAACCAAGCAGTTGGTACAAAGAAGGTTCTCTTTATAGAACTATTTGAGATAATAAATGAAGAAGGAATAATAGTAATGAACAATAACATTTTTATAACCTCAAGAAATCATCTTGGCAATTATCAATGACTGCGAACACAAAAATAAAAACATCCAAACATTATGTACTTCCAGATGCAAATAAACACAATGTCAATTTATAGGAAACACAAGTGACAGAGAAACATGTTAAATGACACCACAGGGATACATGCAATTAGCAAGACAGACTGTAGGAAACTATGGGACAAAGAACAGTAAATTGAAAGGAAAATGAGAATGAGGGAGAAGCTACAGAGTAAGCAGACATTCATCTACTAAATCCTCACCCATCAGAGATAAATGCTGGAATATATAGAAATTAAATTCTATGATATCAAGGTATCTGCAATATATCTTTATGGTATCTACTGGCTTCTAAAATAATTTGGGTGGGATGGGCACAGATAAACTTAATTGATCATGTACTGATAAATGTTAACTTGGGTGATGGAACACCATCTATTATACTACTTCTGAATACTTTAAATTTTCCAGATTTAAAAAAAAAAGTAACAGAAACCTAAGAGCTGTCATTCATCTTCCATTATTGGTCTTCTACAATAATTCCAAAGCACACAAAATCTGTCCATACCATTATTTTTATCAGAGCGCTGGGGATGGCTATTGACAGGATTGGGTTCTCCATGTGTTGCCCAACGGGTATGAGCTATTCCAAGGTGTACATCAAATTCTATATCCAAATCCATATCCTGTTGTTCTAAAGAAAATGAAAAATTTCAATATTAAATTATGCCATAGAAATGTTATAGACTATGTTTAAATATAATTATTACAGTGCTGTTCACCTGGACAATAAGTGAGAAGTTAAAAAAAAAAGACTCAGGAGTTAATGCAATCAAAACCTATAGAACAAATGGTTTCAAACACTACCAGTGTTTACAGAGGGTTAAAGCAAATATGACTAAAGTTAACAATTGGTAATGCTAGGCAAAGTGTGCATGTGTAATAATGTACTCTTCTTTAGCTTTTTCTGGAGGTTTGAAAATTTTCAAACTCAAGAAATTCACGTAGGCTCGGCCTATAGCTCAAGTGGCTAAGGTGCCAGCCACATACACCAGAGCTGACGGGTTTGAACCCAGCCGGGGCCTGCCAAACAACAAAGACAACTACAACCAAAAAATAGCCAGGCGTTATAGCAGGCGCCTGTAGTCCCAGCTACTCGGGAGGCTGAGGCAAGAGAATCGCTTAAGCCCAGGAGTTTGAGGTTGCTTGAGTTGTGATGCCATGGCACTCTGCCCAGGGCAACAGCTTGAAGCTCTGTCTCAAAAAAATAAATAAATAAATAAAATAAAATAAGAGAAATTAATATAATTTTAAAAATTTGTATTTAGTGATTGTCTTGAAAAAAAAAATTGCTGTCATTTTAATTAGACATATAAAAATAAATTCATTTTCTCAATGTCACAAATCTTATGACTAAAATTTCTTTGGTCCCCAGTGAATATAAACTGCAATTATGGAGCATTTCGAAATCAAAGAATAGATTTTCTGTTCTGTACTTGAGAACAGAACAATGCTATGAAAATATGGGGTTAGTGGGAAGTTTAGCATAGGCTGATATTCTTTTCCCTTGAAAAGCGGGTCAATTTCTTTTCCCTATAAGCTATCTCTTCTCGCTTCTTCCAAAGAGGGGGGCAGGAGGAATTTTCTAAGTATAAACTTCATTTGACTAAGAAACCAGATGACACAGCCTATCAGAACCACGTCTAAATTAAGGGCAGAGTGCTCAGAAATCTGAATAGGAAAGTCCATGTACTTTAGCAGTCTTGATAGTTTTTATACTGGCTATCCAGAGGTCATTCTAAAGCACAAATCTGTCAGGAAAAACAGTATTTAAAATCCTTAAATAGACTTCCATTGTTTAATAAAGTGTTTTGCAACCCTAGCTGTATACATGAATTATTCTAAACCCATTCACAGAGATTTATAAAACAATTCTAAAATTCAGACATATAGCAAGAGAACTGTTTTCTCACAAGATAAAGCACCAAGACCTTCTCATGGAATAGGAGGCCTGTCACCGTCTGGTCCCTACCTAGTTTTCCACTCTTATCTCCCATCCCTCTTCAATTACTCCTCAATGCTATCAATACGTCAGCTAATAACAACAGCTAACATTTACTGAGAACTTACTTTGTGCTAGGTACTAAAGACTTCTCACCAATATCACTGTGGCCCAAGCCGCCATCACCTTTCACCCAGACTATTTCACCAAAAACCTCGTTGGTCTCACCATGTCCATCTTCCCTCCCTAACCCTGGTTTTGTTGTTGTTTTTTTTATTATTAAATCATAGCTGTGTACATTAATGCAATCATGGGGTATAGTATGTTGGTTTTATACACCATTTCAAATATTTTCATCAAACTGGTTAACATAGCCTTCACCACATTTTCTTATTGTGTTCATTTATACTCTACACTTAGTAAATTTAACATGTATCCTTGTAAAATGCACCATAGGTGTAGCCTCACAAAAATATGGAATGCTTCACCAATTTGTGTGTCTTCCTTGTGCAGGGGCCACGCTAATTTTCTCTGTATCGTTCCAATTTTAGTATATGTGCTGCCGAAGCAAGCACCCTGATTGGTTTTTGTACAACAACCAGTGTGGTCCTTTCAAAACAGAAGTTAGGTCATTCCTTGGCCTATTCCATATCTTCCAATGGCTTCTTATGATACTCATGGCGAAAGCCATTGTGCTTAAGTTCCTACATGACTCAGCCCAGTCCCAGCGACCTCTGCAGTCTTACGTCCTCCCACTGTCTCCTTCACTTACTGTACTCTAGCCCACTAACTTCAGCTGTAAGCATGCCAAGCCTACCCGGAGTTTTTGCACTTGGTATTCTCGCTGCCCAGAATTTTCTTTCTCAATGGACTCTAGTCAAATGTTACCTCTACCATACTTTTTCTTCATAGTACTAATCACTACCTAATATTACATATGCAGTTGTTGTCTGGTCCTCTCATTAGATAGCAAATTCCATCAGGCAGGGTTATATATATATATTTATTTTTTTTTTTTCTTTTTTTCTTTTTTTTTTTTTGTTCTCTGTTTTGTTCTAGGACCTAGACCAATAGCTAATATATAACAGGTTCTCAATAAATATTCATTTTAAAAAATAAATATTTTATTATTGAATCTTCACAATACTCTAAGGCAGATATTACTGTTCTCATTTTACAGATATAGAAACAGGCTTAAAGAGATCACAATACCTGTCCGAGGTCACAGTTACTAAGAAGTAGAGACAGGATTTGAACCTAAGTCTGGCTGACTCTAGAGCCTAACATTATTATCACAATGGTACAATCTGCTGTATTATTACAACATTTATGACAGGTAGTCAACCTGGCTTCCACCAAAATTTGAGTTATACAAAAGCAGCAGCAGGCTGGTAGCTTGGACCTATAGTCCCAGCTACTCAGGAAGTCCCACTGAGGTGGGGAAGATCACTTAAGCCCAGGAGTTCAAGGCTGTAATAAGCTATGATCTTGCCACTGCATTTCAGCCTGGATGACTGAGCAAAACCCTATCTCATTCATGTATTCATTCATTCATTTATTCATTAAAAAATAAATAAATCAGATTGCCTTATTATCTTTAATTCCTAAGAACCGAGAGGTATACATGGTAGATAAATTTTTGTGGGATGACTCAATCAATGAATAAAATAATGCATGTATTCTTTCTTGGTGTGTATTCCGAATTAAGCAACGTTGATAAATGATCATTCCTTGCATACACCCAGTCTCCCCAACATGTAGGAACTTTCTCTCCCCTGAATCTCATTGCAATATTTGTTCTCTTCTACAGAACCTACTATATAATTAGCCTTGTATACAGGATGTAGAATACATGGCAGATAGATTATTTATACTATTATTTTTGAAGTATAGTTATTAGATAGGGAGTCTGTTTTACTCCCTATCTAATCTCATCCCACAATATGCAAAATAAGCACTGATTTGTTAAACAAATACATAAGCTAAATGTTTGGCTTATGTGAAAAAATAAAGACTAAATCCATCATTTTTCTCTCCTTGTCCTCTTCCTTTCTTTCTTTCTTTTAGAGACAGAGTCTCACTTTATCACCCTTGGTAGAGTGCTATGGCATCACAGCTCACAGCAACCTCCAACTCCTGGGCTTAGGCAATTCTCTCGACTTTGCCTGCCGAGTAGCTGGGACAACAGGCACCCGCCACAACGCCCAGCTATTTTTTGTTGCAGTTTGGCTGGGGCCAGATTCAAACTTACCACCCTCGGTATATGGGGCTGGCACCCTACTCACAGGCACCATCCTCTTTCACAATGATTACAATGGCATCCATTTGATTAGGTACATAAATCACCTACCGCTTCCTGGATTTTGTGGAACATTTCAAAAATATTTTTTCAGTCAATCTACTTCAACATTCCTGTTTTGCCTTTGAGTTTCTCATGAAAAAATAAAATGTATATGCATAATGTTATGAACTAAATACTGAGAAGCCTATCTTCTTTAATGGAGCATATATCTTTAGACAACTAATGCCAGAGAAGAAAGAAAATCAGAAGGAAAAACACTATGCTTACCTGATTGTATCAGACCTACTCGAAGGTGCAACATCCAGGTTGACTGTATATCAAAACTAGGCATTTAGTTCAAAGTGAAGACAACTACCAAGTGCAAATTCAGGAGTAAGGGCACCACTAAAATTAACTTTTCTCCTATTAAAGGTCTTTCCTCAGGAATAGCAGTTCTGAAACTACTTCATTTTAAGATACTGAGTTGTTCCGAGGGCTTTTCATTTTTTTTTTTTTTGACAGAGTCTCACTTGGTCACCCTTGGTCTCACTTGATCTACCGTGGCGTCTTAGCTCACAGGAACCTCAAACTCTTGGGTTCAAGCAAATCTCCTTGCCTCAGCCTACCAAGTAGCTGGGGCTACAGGCACCCGCCACAATGCCCTGTTATTTTTTAGAGATGGGGTCTCACTCTTGCTCAGGCTGGTCTCAAATTTGTGAGTTCAGGCAATCCACCTGCCTCAGCTTCCCACATGCTGGGATTGTTCTGAGGGCAATGTCCCTAGTTGCTGGGATCATTTTTGAGGCTCAGATGTACTTTAAAACTAGTCCAAACTGGCTTGGCACCCATGGCTCAGTGGTTAGGGCACCGCCCACATATACAGGAGCTGGCGGGTTTGAACCCAGCCGGCTAAACAACAACAAAAAAAACTAGTCCAAATGGTAACAAAACTATTTTCCTTCCTTCCCTTCAACTTTAAGAATCATTATAATTAAACAGGTCCCAAAATATGAGGGACAGGAGTGTAATTTAATGGGTAGAAAATAAAACGAGAAGGGTGGCACCCGCGGCTCAGGGATTAGGGCGCCAGCCCCATATACCGAAAATGGTGGGTTCAAACCCAGCCCCAGCCGAACTGCAACAAAAAATAGCCAGGTGTTGTGGTGGGCACCTATAGTCCCAGCTACTCGGGAGGCTGAGGCAAGAGAATCATGTAAGCTCAAGAGCTGGTGGTTGCGTTGAGCTGTGATGTCATAGCACTCTCCCACGGGTGACAAAGTGAAACTGTGAAACTCTGTCACAAAAAAAAAAAAAAAAAAAAAAAGAAGGAGTAGGGGAAGGGGGACAAAAGTCAAACTAAGTACATTACTGTGAACTTCTTCATCCAGGGCCTTAACTTTTCCTTTCTTCTTAATGAGCTGGATTTTGCAGGCATTGGCTTCCCAATCTTTGTCATTGCCTCCATCAACTCCCACACCTAAATCATCAAGAGGTTGAAGAAAAAAAACCAAGATTTAGAAATTGGCTATTGCTAAGATTATCAATGAGAGGAAAAATTAAAAAATATGTTCATCTAATTAATTCAATTATTTATCAATTTGACCTATTACATGTCAAGAACCATGGTGGCTGCTAGAGAAAAATATTAAAACTCCATTCTTGTCCTCATATTTCTAACCATCTACTGAGAAGACAGAAAAGGAAAAAACAATTACAATACAGTGTTTATCAAAAGTCATCTAAAAGATACAACAGGTTGCAACTCAAATATGACAGAGAAAGGCAGGAGATGGGCACCCACCTCAGAAGGGAGGACAGACAGGGAACACATCTCTTAAGATTCTACTGAAGTTGCTAATGAATTGGAAAAAAGTACCTTGAAGGTACTGGGAAAGCGCTGAATTATTTCAAGCAAAGAAGTGAAATGACAAAAACATTTAGCAAAACCTCTCTGGAAACAGTGGAGAGAATGAAATGGAGAAAGAAAAACAAGAGGAAGAAACCAACTGTCAGAATTTACAGCTACAGCAAAGCAAAAATAAAGAAGACTTTGAACCTAAATAGTGGCAATGAAAAAAGATAACTAATACTGAGATATAGAACGGACCTGATGTGAAGTGAGAAAGCAGGAAAAGTCTGGGATATCTCAAAGGATTTGTTGAATGACTGCTGATAAAAGAGACACAGAAAGAACAGCGAGGCCGGCCCAGTGCGGTGGCTCACGTCTATAATCCTAGCACTCTGGGAGGCATAAGCAGGTGGATTGCTTGAGCTCACAAATTTTTTTTTCTTTCATTTCTTTATTGTTTATTGTTTGGGATTCGTTGAGGGTACAATAAACCATTTGAGACCAGCCTGAGCCAGAGAGAGACCCTGTCTCTAAAAACAGCCAAGCGTTGTCCTAGCTACTCAGAAGGCTGAGGCAAGAGGATCACTGAGCCCAAGAGTTTAAGGTTGCTGTGAGTTACGAGGCCATGGCACTCTACCAAGGGCAAGAAAGTGAAACTCCGTCTCAAAAAGGAAAAAAAAAAAAAAAGAGAACAAAATGGACAGTATGGGATTCAATTGAATATGGAAAGTTAATAATATGGTGGCCTATCCCGGAAGAAATTTCTAGCCAGTAACTGGAAATACAAGTTTTTGTATTTCCTGGGAAATACATCTGGATTAAAAATACATCTAATGGTAAGTCTCCAACATTTAAGAAGTTGATGAAGTCAGAGCTAACCCATGAAGATACAGTTAAGAAAAGTGGGCTTAGGAAAGAATCTTGAAGAACAGTAATATTTAAGCAATAGGTAGAAGAAAAGGAGCCTCCAAAGCAAACAGAAAAGAAAACCAGCATCTTAGAAGGAAAATGAGAGTAAGTGGCTCAGTGGCCATAGCTCAGTGGTTAGGGTGCCTACCACATACACCCAGGCTGGCGGGTTCAAACCTGGCCTAGGCCTGCTAAACAATGACAACACAACAAAAAAATAGCTGGGCACTGTGGCAGGCACCTGTAGTCCCAGCTACTTGGGAGGCTGAGGCAAGAGAATCGCTTAAGCCCAAGAGTTTGAGGTTGCTGTGAGATGTGACACCATGGTACTCTACCGAGGGCAACATAGTGAGGCTCTGTTTCAGGAAAAAAAATAATAAGAAGTATTGTCAGAGAAGCTCAGGAGAAAATTTTAAGAACAAAGGAGTTGAGGAACTGACTTTCTATTACTAAGGAAAGTCAAGGAAGATAAATGCTAGGTGGCAATGGTAAGTGTACAGAAAAGAGTGAGCACAGCAGGTCTGACACTGCTATCCTTTAAGGAAGGCCTGCTTTCAAAGTTGGCTCTTGGATGAAGTCTAGGAACTTGGATTTGGGGACAATTCCTACCACCCTAACTAAATGTGGCTCATGGTATAAACAACATGGTTTGTGCTGAACATCTGCTTTATTTCTGGGAGTTTAGGATTTTAGTACATGCTAGACAGAGGATGCCTATGTGATTAGCCAATAAAAACCTTGGGCACTGAGTCACTAGGAGTGTCCCCAGTAGACATTTTGCATGTGTTGTCACAATTCACTCGAATAATTAAGCACATACCGTGCAAGGTCACTGAAAGAGTACTATGTATTACAAGTTAATGCCTAGTTCCTCAAGACTTCACTCCATGCACTTTTTCCCTTTGCTCATTTTGTATTTCATCCTTTTGCTCTAATAAATCACAGCCACAAGTACAATCATATGCTAAGCCCTTCTAGGGAATCACTGAATCTGAGGGTGCTCTTAGGAACCCTCAACAGTTGAGGGAAGAAGCTAGAGTAGAACACAATGTTGCCAGAAAGTTATTTCTGTTTTGTCATTTACTTAAGACAGAAGAATCTTAGACAAGTTTGTATGCCAAAAGCATGTAATTCATGGAGAAAAAGAAATTAAATATAAAGGAAAAAAAAATTTAGAGTAGGGCATTCAAGAACTTTCCTCTTCTACAAAATGACAAGAGCGTGTAATTCATGGAGAAAAAAAAAAATTAAAGGTAAAGGGAAGAAAAAAAAAATTATAGAGTAAGGCATTCAAGAACTTTGCTCTTCTATGAAATGACAAAAGCATCTAATTCATGGAGAAAAATAAATTAAAGGTAAATGAAAGAAAAAAAGAATTTATAGAGTAAGGCATTCAAGAACTTTGTTCTTCTATGAAATGCTCCAGATGACATTCTTAATGAAAGACAATTGCCAAGAAAAACAATACTCCACATACATGGTAATACTGTTCCAGTACATAAATCCTTTGAATATGATAAAAGATAAATGTTGTTCAGACTTAGATTCACCCAAAACAAAGCACACTTCTGAAAAATAATAAAACATTCTTTATTGAGATTTACGAACATGCAAAACCCTTATTTTTTTAAAAAAAGGAAATACCAGCAGAATCATATCCTCTGTACTCCAGTCTCTGAAGGCCTTTGATTAGGGTCTCCAAGATTTCTCGTCTTGTTCGAGGAACGTGGTAGTTTAAGTAAGCAAATATACCTGCAAATATACAAATATTTGGTGAAAAATTCTGATAAAAGAATAAACATTTAATAATTATGTCTAGTATGTGCAAAAATATTTTAAAAAGAAAAACCTTGCAGGGTGTGGTGGCTCACACTTGTAATCCTAGCACTCTAGGAGGCTGAAGCAGGAGAACTGCTTGAGCTCAGGAATTCGAGACCAGCCTGAGCAAGAACAAGATCCCATCTCTACTAAACACAGAAAAATGAGCTGCATATGGTGGCAAACATCTGGCATCCCAACTACTTGGGAGGCTGAGGCAGGAAGACTGCTTGAGTCCAGGAGTTTGAAGATGCAATGAGTTATATTGACACCTCTGTACTCCACCCAAGGCAACAGAGCAAGGCTCTGTCTTTAAAAAAAAAAAAAAAAAAAAAAAAAGAAGAAAAGTTCAGTACAATGTGGACTGAACCAAAATAAGGGAGGTAACAGAATACAGGTAAAGGAAATTACCCTGAGGTAAAAGAATACAAGTAAAGGAAATTACCTGAAGTTTTCCCTGATTATGCTTGCACCACAGTGAATATAGCTTAAAATTATTTATATGTTCAAGCTGTTTATTATGATAAAACGTTCCTTTTTCTTAACTACATTTCACTATCATTCCACTGACTCATAAAGAGTTTAATTCTGTGGGCTAGAACTCTAGAATGACTAGTCTTCATTTCCTTATGAAAAGAAATGTTAAGGCTCGGTGCCCTTAGCAGTGGCTATAGCACCGGCCACATACACTGAGGCTGATGGGTTCAAACCCAGCCCAGGCCAGCTAAGCAACAATGACAACTGCACAGAAAAATAGCTGGTAATAAACATATGAAAAAATGCTCAGCGTTCCTAATAATTAGAGAAATGCAAATCAAAACCATCCTGAGATATTATCTAAGCCCAGTGAGATTGGCCCTCATCACAAAGTCTCAAAACTGCAGATGCTGGCATGGATGTGGAGAGAAGGGAACACTTTTACACTGCTGTTGGGACTGCAAACTAATACAA
>CAUYPK010044584.1:0-19699 GCA_963574355.1 Loris lydekkerianus
CTAATTATGATATGCCTGGGGGATGACTTATTGGGGTTGAATCATGCTGGGGTTCTGAAGCTGTCTGCTATCTGCATTTCAGAATCTCTAGGTATGCCTGGAAAATTTTCTTTCATAATTTCATGCAGAAGGGCTTCTGTGACCATCGAGGCCACTTCGTGGTTTACCGGAACCCCAATAATTTGTATGTTGGTTTTTTTTTTTGCATTATCTGAGAGCTCTCTAAGAGAATGATCTGTTTTTGCTCTCCATTTCTCTTCCTGTTTGAGAGCTTGAGAGCATTCAAAGTCTTTATCTTCAATGTCAGAAATCCTTTCTTCTGCTTGCTCCATTCTGTTGCTGAGGGATTCTACTGTATTTTTCATATATTTGAGGGCTGCAAATTCTTGCTTCAGTGTGTCTAAGTGTTTGGTGGTTTTGTCTCTGAATTCATTAAATTCTTGAGACAACTTTTGAATTTCTCCTCGAATTCTTAATTCCATTTTATTAATCTTGTCTGAAATCCAAATTCTTAATTTGATTTCTGACATCTCAGCCAGTTGTTCGTGAATGTGATCTTCAATTACATCTGCCGTATCTTTTTTGGGTGGGGTTGATCTATTCTGGTATTCATGTTACCAGAGTTTTTCCACTGATTCCGCCCCATGGTTATTTTACTTCCTTTAATTTTTTCCCCTGGGGCTTTATCGAGGTCCTGTACAGTGTTTTGGCCTGAGAAACTGGAGCCCTGTCTGGTGTGGTGGGGCTCAGTGGTTCTGCCTTGTTTTCAGCTGGTTTCTATTCGACCCTAGTGTAACATTTACTCTGGGTTGAAGTCTCAGCTGCGGGAAAAAACCAGCGGTTAAGTCACCCTACCTGCCCACCTCTGGCACCAATTAGAAAAGGAAAATCAAACCTTTCTACAACTGCACACCCAGGGCACCACCTGAAAAGTCCTAAGTCTATTGGTTCAGTTCAGAAGGTCCAAGTCAATTGTCTCAATCGGCACCTGTCTTGGGTGGGAGAGTTCGAGAGGTCTCTGGGGACTGGATCTCAGGGGACTGGTGACTACTTTGATATGGCTTACTCCAGTGCTGCATGGAGTCAGGAGAAGCCACCTAGCAAATAGATCAGTCTGGGAAGGTTGATGTCTCCTTCCCCTCTTTACCACTCTGTCGGACTCAGTCACTGGTATCTCTGCAGATGGCTGACCTAGTTGCCTGTAGTGAACGGATACTCTAGGGGTTTGCACCTGCCTGAATGGCAAGGAAATCTGCTAGGCCTCTGCAGTCTGCTGCTATCTAGCAGGAGGAGGTGAGGTCTGACATTTTTGGATTCTTGATGAAGGTTGGGGGGGGTGTTGACTCAGACTTAGCCCCGCCCCTGATTGATGTTGCTAACGTAACAGAACAGAACAGGACAGGACAACTTCGTGGAATTCTGTCTCTGTTTCTGCTAAAATCACCTGCAGAAGACAGGCTGTTCTGAGTTCAAATGTCTTTGCTGCTGGAGGTGTGTATTTGAATACCTCTCTTCCTGACCTGAAAGCTTTCCGGGTTTGTGAGCAGTATCAGGCAAATCCTTTACTCACAGGTGGCCTCCTCTTGTTGCCCAGGGAGACAGGGGGTGTGGCTTCAGAATATCTAGAAGTGAGCTGTTTTGCTGTTAAAATAAAAAAAAAAAGGCTATCGACCCTTCACTGACCAGCCACAGTTTATGCTTTGTCTACACCCCTCCAGAGATCCAGACTCCTGAGGGACAGGCCTCCAGATCTGAGAGTGGGGGCAAAGGAGAGTGCTCTGAGCCCAGAGCTGCAGCTCATACTGTTTTGTGCCTGGCCGCATCACTGCCAGAAGATAGCTGCTGCTTCGAGTCTCTGGGAACCTCTGCTCTGGAGCGGTTCCCTTCTAGCCGACCGTTGTCTCCTTGCTTCCGTGCCCCAGAGACAGCATAGTTCAGGCACTGAGCACCCCACAAGAGGTCACCCAACAATCACACTTCTGGGGGGCAGGCCTCCAGATCCCTGAGTGGGCGTGAGAGGGAGTGCTGGGAGCTCAGCACTGGAAACGCTCAGTCGGTTTTTTGCCTGGTTGTATTCCTGCCCAAGGAGGGCTGCTGCACCACGCTATAGGGAAGTGCTGCTGAGATGCGGCTCCCCCTCCTCACTTGTGTGCCTCAGTGCCAGCACTGTCCAGTCGCAGCTCGGGGACTGCGAGGAATCACCCAAGGATCTGAACTCCTGTTGGACAGGCCCCCAGACCCCTGAGTGAGAGTGGGTTGGGAGCGCAGGGAGCTCAGCGCTTCGAAAGGGGAAGCTAGAGTTTCACTCAGTTTTATGCCTGGCTGTCTTGCTGCTTAAAGAGGGTTGACGCACCCCACTGCAGGGAAGTGTCCCCGTGGCATGACTTCCCCTCAGCCACGTATTCCTCACTCCCATGCCTCAGAGACAGTGCTGGTCAGTCACAACTCAGGCTCTGTCCACACCCCTCCCCTTGATAAATCACCCAGGAATCCGAACTCCTGGGGGATAGACCTCCAGACTTCTGTGTGAGTCGAGGCACTCCGCTGGATTGCTAGGAAGGATATTTAAAGTTTTATACAGTTTTATGCCTGACAGGGGAGCACCATGGCACCCTAGTAGGGGAGGTAGGTCCAGTTTTTAGAAGGTCACTCCCGTGAAGTGAAGTGGGAGGGCTTTTAATTTCTGTCCTTTTGTTTGTGGGGCTGTAAAGCCAAACTCCGTGGGGGAAGGGGTACTCCCATCCACTTGGTGATGGATTTTGTACCTTTTGTTTGTGTCCTTGTGGTCTCAGCTTGCCTCAGCGGTGTTGATATGCGTTCTTCAATCTTCTTTCTTGGTACAGCTTGAATCCTCCAGGTTACTTACTAAATTTCCATCCCTTAACTCTCCTTCTGGATGGAAGCCTCTGTGAAAAGCTGGCTTCAGTCTGCCATCTTGTCTCCCTGGGCTAATAGTTCTATTTTTAACTTTTTGTGAAATCTCTGTGTTTCACATAGTGGCTATACCAATTTACATTCCCACCAACAGTATGCAAGTTTCACTTTTCTCCTTGTTCTCACCAACAACATGTTATCATTCATCTTTTGATAGTAGACATCCACTTGATAGTAGTATCTCGTGGTTTTTCATTAGTCATGTTGAACATTTTTGTTATAAACCAGTTGTCAATCTGTATGTCTTCTTTTGAGAAATGTCTATTCAGGTCCTTTGCCCATATTTTAATTGGGTTATTTATTTTTATCACTATTAGGTTGTTTGAGTTCCTTGTATATTGGGTATTAAGACCCTCATCAGATATGCTACTTACAAGTAAGTTGTTTCATTACTCTGTTTATTGTTTTTCTCTCTATGCAGAAGGATATTAGTTTGATGTAATAACATTTGTCTACTTTTGCTTTTGTGGACTGTGCTGTTTGGGTCATATCCAAAAAAATCATGCTTAGATTAATGTCATGGAGCATTTTTTCTATGTTTTCTCTTAGTAGTTCTATAATTTTGGGTCTTACATTTTAAGTTTTTAGTCCATTTTGAGTTGATTTTTTACAAATGGAATAAGAAGAGGATCTGATTTCACTTATTTGGATGTGGATATCCAGTTTTACTAGCAATATTTATGGAAGGGATAATTTTTTCCCTCATTGTGTTCTCTTGGCACCTTTATTGAAAATCAATTGATCTTTAATATGTAGTTTGTTTCTGGACTCTCTGTTCAGTTTCATTGGTTTATGTGTTTGTTTTTATGTCAGTACCAGCTTGTTTTGATTATTATAACTTTATAATAAGTTTTGAAATCTGGTTGTATGATGCTTCCTGTTCTGTTTCATTTGCTCAAGATTGCTTTGGTTATTCAGGGTCTTTTGTAATTGCATACAAATTTTTGAAGTTAATTTTTCTATTTCTGTGAAAAATTGTACATATTCCTATTCTCACTTCGTACAGAGGTATCTTTTGAGATATTAATTTTTCTATTAATTAAATTAATGGAAATAATTAAACTATTAATTTTTCTACATCCGCCCCTGCCATACTTTCAGAATCCTCTATTAGGGAGATGCAGATGGTTGTTAGGTTAAATAGCACAGATGATTAGCCCAGTGAATAGGAAACATAAATGGAGCTAGGAATTGGGAACTATATGTGGGAGCAATATGAAGGGAATTTGACATTTATTTGCTATCTCTCAATTAGAAGTGAGTATGTAGCTAGTGGGTCTAATACAAACTTTTTTGAATGACATCAGTTAAATTCTCACTTTGGGAAAGAATAGATGCTGCACAAAGAAAGATAAGTTAGACTTTTAATTATAAATTTTTAATTTTGCAAGAGCAAACAACTGTTTACAATTATTTTGATAGTATACAAAATATAATGCATCTAGGTAAAACAGAGCCAGTACAGCTATATTATTACAAGCAATTCACCTTCTACTTTATAATATTATAGATATATGTGACCAGATTTTGAAGCCCCTGATTAGCTGGACTTCTACATGTTCTTTTTCAATATGTATTACATTCATTTAATGGAGGTCTCTAGATGATTTCTGTCTCTTTTCTAGAAAATGCAAAATACCATTCTCTGATATGCACAAAACAACCTAATGTTAACCATCTACATTTATAGGATAATAGTATCACTGATCAAAGTCTTCTTGATGTCTTGAAAGAACCTAAGTCACAAAGATTCAATTATGCATTTCACCTGTCAATCATGTGTTTATTCAGAAATTTTTAAATTAAAGGATCTTCTACCTTAATATTTCACTAACCAGACAATTTAATTAACCATAGTTCCTCAATGTTTGAGCTTTCTGTATAGTGTAAAATATTTAGATTAGCTGATAAAATAGCCAATTAAAATTTAAAATGAAATTTAAGGCTGTAGCACAAGAAGTGTATATCTAACCAGTTACTTATTATCATTAAAATTATGTTTAAAGATAGCTGCTTAAATATATTTTGCCATGAATTTTAATTCTTGTATGATAAGGCAGCAAATGTGGGCATTCATTTAATGTACTAGAAATAGCCATGAAATATTGGCCAAGAGAGTATAGCTATTTTGGGGTTGTAGTTGTCATTGTTGTTTGATAGGCTGGAACTGGATTCAAACCTTCAGCTCTGGTGTATATGGCTGGTGCTCTAGCCACTGAGCTACAGGTGCTGAGCCGTATTTGATAATTGTTATAAAAAACTGATCCCCTCCTGGAATGAGAAAAGGTTTATATAATGTTGGAATATATTCTTAGGTAGGGTTTAGATTTTTCTGTCCATAACTTTTAGGCTAGCTCCCCTATGCAATGATTTAGAAGTGCTTGATTATGAATACAGGATTCCACATAATGTTGCATCAGACAAAGGGACTCTGCAGCAAAGGGGGTGCAATTGTGAGCATATAACCATGATATCTACTGCTCCATCTTCTACCACACCACCCAGAAAAGACTGGCAGAGTGTTGAAGTGACAAATACACACCTTTTAAAGGGCTTAGGACATTTTATACATTTTTAATCAATAATTGTTATATGGTACAGTATCCTTAGTAAGTGTCCTAGGCTACATGCTCTGAGAGCCAAGGATTGGTAATAGGAGTTGACCAGATTTTTATCATTATCAATGACTGTTATGGAATTTATCTTTTTTATCCCCACAATTCTGGGCTCTATGGGTCTAGAGATTATGGTTCCTAGAGGGAGAATGCTTTCATCAGGAGACACAGCAAGGGTCCCATTAAATTCTGTGGATAATAGTCTAGTCAATTTGGAGTATTTGTGCCAATAGATCAGAAGGCAGGTAGAGGAAGCACATTCTAGCAGTGATAATTGGCTGTTATTGTCAGGAAGAGGTAGGACTGTTGTCTTTCTTTGAATCCAGACAATCCATTGAACAACTCTTGTTACTGCCTTGCACATATTTTTCAGTATATTAGGAGGTACACAAGTTCTATTTACACACATGTACTTCGCTTTTGTGCAGATTAAGTCAAGTTATAAGTATTCCCTTCACCCAGATAGTGTGTACTGACCCCAGTAGATGTGAATTTACCCATTTCCTCCTCCCCTCTCTCTCTAGTTTGATTTCCATTGAAATTTACTTCCATATGTGCTCTTAAGTGTTAGTTCCAATTTGCTATTGAATATATGTGTTTGTTTCTCCATTCTTGTGATGCCTGGTTTCCAGGTCCATCTAGGTTGTCACAAAAGATACTAGATTGCCATTTTTTTATGTCTAAGTAGTACTCCATAGTATGCATATACCACATTTTATTAATTCATTCATGTATTGGCAGAAATTTGGTTTGTTTTCACATCTTTGTGATTGTGAATTCTGCTGCTATAAACATTTGAGTTCCCCTGCCCAGTTTTGACCATAAATGGGTGAGTTAAACAACCACAGTCCAAGAGTGCTATGATGAATACGGGCTTACACCCTAGGGCTTAGAATCGCAAGGTACTAATGGAGAGAAAAAGAGTTTAGAACTGGTAACCGAGGAAGGAGGTGATGAATATCAGTGAAGGCCGGAGAATACTTAAACTGGTCAAAGGACTATAATTTATCCCACTTACTTTTCACTTGCAAATGTCTCTGGGAAAAAGCACAACAAGAATCCTGGGGGAAATGTTCCCATATGAGGTGACCTTAAGCACTACTGATAGATTTAGGTCACACAAGGGGTAGACCCATGAATGTGGTTGGGTGCCAACCAGGTCACCCACATCAGTATCAAAGCACTCACTCCTTTAGCTTCTGAAAATGTTACCTGCTGAGAGGGCACATCTGAGTCCCTCCCAGGAACTGCCCTTGGTAGAGGGTCATTTTATCTATCTGATTACTGAACAAAATCAGAGCTTAAAGGCCTTGTCCCTTCTGCCTTATGCAGAACAACTTAGAGGTCTAAGCTGGATTCAGAGATCCCTAAGGGATTGGCTGAGTCCAACTTTTTCAGAGTTTAACTTTTTCCATAGCTTAATTATGTTTCTTTCTCTCCTTTACAGATATTTATTGTGAAAGCACTTCTTAATGGGTTTCATGCATGCAAATTTCCATTTCAGAATCTGCTTCCCAGGAACCTGATTGATAGCATCTTTTCTCACCCTTATGTAATTTTATGCCATAAAACCAATTCTCAGCCTTCAGTCAACATAAAATTAAGCTTGGCATATCAATACCAGGTTTATATGGAACTGTCATGAATGACTATTGTTTTTGTCAGCCAGAATCCATTAAGCTTTCTTCTGGAAAGAGTGTACTGATTTTCCTCTGGGGATCCACTCCTTTCCCTCCCTTAAGTATATGTGTTTTGTATGATATTGATTTATTCCAAGTCTAAGGGACTGACTTGAGATTCAGATCTAACCATTCAAAGTATCACCTTCCCTTGGCTGAAATTCAGGAATGAAATACATATTAACATAGTATCCCCCAGCAACATAGGGGGAAGGTTAAAAGCACTGGCACTCATGCTACAGAGGACAGAATTTGAGCTCCTGCTTTGCCTCTTACTATAATAGCTAGATAACATTAGGTGAGTTACTTTACCTCTCTGATCCTTAGTTCTACCTTATGTTAAACAGATGCAGTGATAGAAACAATGTATTAGGGATGCCGTGAGGAGTAAGGTTGGCCATCCACATTGTGGATTCCACATCCTCAGATTCAACCAATGACCAGTCAAAAATATTTGAAAAAAAATAATAAAAAACCCCACACAACATAAAAATAATACAAATTTAAAAAATACACAGTGTAACAATTATTTACTCAATATAAGGCAATAAAACATACCAAAACTTACTTGAGCTGCTAAAGAGAAAGATAAGGCCACTTTGTGGACTGGATTTGACACCTTCAAGGCTGTGACCCAGAACTGCTGGTACTCATTCCCCCCCCCCCCCCTAAGATTCAAGCCAGCATTGAAGAGAGCATAACCAGTAGAAGAAGAGCATTTCTGTCCTCATGTCATTATTCAAACCCCTGGATCAAGATGCATCTGAAGGAAGCATCTGCTTGAAATCTCAATTATATGGTTTTAATATCTTTCTTATTTAAAATAAGCCACTTTCTGCTAAATTTTCTGAAAGGCTTATGGTTGAAGCAGTATCCTACTAAACTAAGTCATGGAAACAAAAATAAATAAATAAATTTACTAAAACTGCTCTGGGTAGAGGGAATAACTACACAAAAGGAACTCAGATCTAAAAAGTGTTAATATAAGGTCCCATTTTGAGCACTTCTGGGAGTTCTGAGGAACGTTTAGTTTGGTATTTTCTGCTTTTCTAACAGTGTGTTCTATTTTTGCTACCATGATAATTATTGTAATAACATCAGTATGGTATAAAAAGGTCCTGCTATTAATTGCAGAGAAAACAGGAACACTTTGTTATATTTTGTCTAATTGTTAAATATGGTATTTTCAAATCCAAAGCCATCTTCAGGATGGAGAAAAATGCCCCATTTATTGAGAATGGAATCTAACTAAAAACAAAGTCTATTTTAATCTTTCAGAACCTCCATTGCCTAATCTGTACAATGGGGAAATTCTTCCTACCTACAACACAAAAATTATAAAGATAAAATGAAATGATGTACATGTAGGTGCTGTGTAAATTATAAATGACCAAATACTTGTCTGTGACTATTATTGTTGGGGACTCAGCAAGACATAAATAAGTCATGCAATTGTGAATTCTGAATCTTTTCATTTGTTCTTAGTAAACTAATATGAACATGATGTTGGCATAGGTATCTACTTTTTTATTCCTTCAGTATAATAAAGTAATAAATTGTTATATATTGAAGAGTTGTTAAGGACTCATGGTCTACTTTTTTGTTTTTTTTTTTTTTTTTTTTTTGCAGTTTTTGGCCAGGGTTGGGTTTGAACCCACCACCTCTGGCATATGGGGCTGTCATTGTTTTTAATTGGGCTTATTTGCAGGCAAGTGGATGAGAGTCTCAGTTCTTAGAGATTATTCCTTGGAGTCTAGGAGTGAACACCAACCAGACTTTCTTTCTGGGATTCTTCCCCACTGTTCTTATAGTCTGTTGAGCATGTATCAATCACTGAGTTGATCCCAGGATAGTGAAATGATCTGCCTATATGTCAGTTACTTCCACTCAACTGAGAGCTCCCTGAGCCCAGGGACTGAACCTATTTCAGTAATTTCTCAATTCCATGCAATTCATAGTGATTGACACATGCTACTGTTAAATGAATATTGTGTTTATACTGAGGCCATTCATATTTCTCCTAATATATTTATCATCCCTTCCCTTAGTTTTTAAAGTTAGCACTGATTTTTATGCCTGATTTATTTATATTAGTAGAAGCCATCTTGATTATTAGATCAAGCTTCTAAGGCTCTACCTGGACCAAATCAGAAAGAAAGATATTAAATCCATTAGTAATGATTTAAAATGCTTTAAATCACAAAAGCACTATAAGTTTGATAGAAAATTCAAATCATGTAAAAAGCATAGAGTATAAAAACTGTTAACTCTCCTTTTACTACCTTCTCTTAATCCTATCCCTTCCCTGGAGAGAACCACTATCATCTGTTTGATATATATCTTTTCATATATTTTTCATTGCATTGTGCATCAGGTATGTACACACATATGCACAAATGCATACTAAACCCATGAATGATTTTCATGTAAATAACATCATACTCTGAAGAGTGTTTTGGAGCTCGCTTTTCTTTCTTTTATTTTTCAGTTGGTGACACATTCAAATCGGTATATAGAAATTGTTTCATGTTTTGAAATGGTGGCATTGCATCTAGAGATAGCACAGTGTAATCGTATTAATATACACATTTCCTTATTGATAAAAAGTTATTTATTTCTTGTTACAAAAAGAAGGCAATATTTTTGAACATGTATTTTCAAACACGTCAGAATTCTGATACATAGATTCATAGAAATGGAATTACTGAGTAAAAAGATATGTGTCTAAAATTGATGCCAAATTGCCTTTTAAAAAACTTTACCAGGGCCCGGGCTTGGTGGCTCATGAGTATAATCCTGGCACTCTGGGAAATTGAGGTGGATGAATTGCCTAAGCTCAGGAGTTTGAGACCAGCCTGAGCAAAAGTGAGACACCATTTCCACTAAAAATAGAAAAGCTTGCTGGAGTTCATGGCTGGTGTCTGTAGTCCCAGCTATTTGTGAGGCTGAGGCAGGAGATACTTTAAGGCTAAGAGTTTGGGGTTGCTATGAACTATGATGCCATGGTACTCCATCCTGGGCCAATAGAGTGAGACTTTGAAAAAATGAAGAAATAAAAGGGCAGTGCCTGTGGCTCAAGAAGTAGGGCGCCAGGCCCCATATACCAGTGGTGGTAGGTTTGAACCTGGCCCTGGCCAAAACTGAAAATAAATAAATAAATAAATACATACATACATACATACATACATACATACATAAAACAAAAAAATCTCTACCAATTTGTATTTCCACCACTGTGACAGTACTATTGTCTACTATGGATATTTACTACTTATTTTTACTTTTTACTAACTGATGTGTGAAAAATGATATCTCATTGTTATTTTGTTTACATATTTCTATTTACCAGTGAAATTTTCTTGAGGATAAAACCCTTCTTTCTCAAAAACCCAGTATTCTGTAGTCCTTCTATTTACATTGAAATTATTATTTCAGGCATTCGGGTCTTAGTAAATGACATTATTTTTTACTATTCAGTAAAAGTAGTAAATTTTTAACAGTCAAATCTTTGAATTATTTAAATTATTACAGTTTAAGCTATTCAGTAACTTACTGAAAATCTAAATGATATTCTCCATCACTTTCTCTACTTCCAAGTTAACTTTCATCTTCTAGATGTCCTCTCATGGGAGCTCTGATTTGTCATTGTAGTTTGCTGCATTTAACACAGGTAATTCTTTCTATTGGAAGATTTTAAGAATTAGATATAATAGTAACAATAATAATGTTCACTATTGTTTATTGAGTGCTTATTAAATTTTAAGGACTTAAGTTTTATTGCATGTAGTCTTTTCATCAGCCTTCTGAAGTTACCAATTATTTCATTTTACACATGAGTAAGCTGAAGCTCAGAGAAATTAAATTAGTTTTCTAAAGTTTTATAATTAGTAGGTGTTCAACTCCAGGGTTGTGTCAAATCTGTGGTTTCTTTGTGGTCTTATCCTATCCTATTTGCCTCTAATTTATACTCTGTAAACATTTTTCAATGGTCAAAGCTTGGGACTGGGAGTAGGGTGTTTATGGGCCTTGTCAAGGAAATATAACTAAATAATTATCTCTCAGCCTCCTATCTATCATCTCTTGTTTACTGCTGTTCTGTGAGAAAATTAAGGCATATAGAAAATGACCAGGCTACACTTTCCTCAATTGTCCCAAGGATAATACACTAATACACTAACTTTCTATATGCATAGTAGATATGTTAATTCATTAAATATGATGGATGTCTTGGGCTGTCAGGGCTAAATGCTCTCCTGAAATCCTTGTTGAGAAGAGCTGATAAACTGTCATCTTCCATGAGTTTTCAACACTTGAGCAATGTTAATTGCTTAAGCTTTAAAAACAGACACATGAAAAATGACTTCTAATGCCCATGAGATAACATTTCTATGATTTTTGATACCTGAATGTCACTCAAGTTACAAATCTTTTTAGTAATAAACTTGTTCTACAAATTACCTGAATTGATAATTTCAGTTGGCAAATATGTTAAGAAGGCTTATGTTTACTTTCAGCTCCCCTTTCCTCAAGTGTAGGATTTCTGAGAAGTTCCCCTGTACTATAACCAAAGTTATATTCTTTCTGATTTTTTTCTTTTTTTTTTGCTGGGGCTGAGTTTGAACCTACCACCTTTGGCATATGGGGCTAGCACTTTACTCCTTTGAGCTACAGGCGTCATCCCATTCTTTCTGATTTTTTTGTTAAGCACTGTGTAGTTAATACTACCTGGTTGAGGTTCAGAAAGAGCAAAAAATATGTCCAATGTTTATAACACTTAGTGACAAAACCTAGATTTATCTTTAAATCTACTGACCTCAAAGCTCTTTGCATTATTCTTCTCCTGAGGTAGACAAAAGATTGAAATGAATGTGATGGCTTATTGTCTTCTTATCTGGTGACTATGACTTGAGAAAAAAACATTCAAAAACAGCAATAACAGTAATGTCTAAAAACACCTGGCGAAAATATGTAGTACCAGGCTATAATCTGTCATGGTGAAAAATCATTTTTAAATTTGCAGAGAATGCAGACTGGATATAATTTAGATGAGCACTCAGTGAACACAGAGGTTTGGCACCTCTTTAACTGTAATGAAGAAAGATGCCTCTTACTGAGAGATGTAAGTTTTTTTTATGATAGATGCCTCCAGTTATACCCACTTTATGCTACTGACTGCTTGTAGCACTGGCAATACAGCTTTGACCTCTAGCCTCTATGGTTTCAAGACTTGGAGTAGCAAATCAGAGGGCTTCTTCTATTCTGTGTGTAAAATTATTTAAAAATTCTATTAAGTTTAGTTCTTGTTGGTGGCGCCATTCCTTTTTTTTTTTTTTTTTTTTGATACAGTAATACTCTGTCACCTGGGCTAAAGTGCAGTAACATCATCATAGCTCACTGCAACCTCTAACTTACGTGCAAAAGCAATTCTCCCGCCCCAGTCTCCTGAGTAAATGGGGCTACAGGGATACAGCACATCTGGCGGATTTTTCCATTTTTTTTTTGTAGAAATGTGGTCTCCCTGTTGATCGGGCTAATCTCGAACTCTTGAGCTCAAGTGATTCTCAGGCCTCCCAGAGTACTAAGATTGTAGCTGTGACCTACCATGCCCGGCCCCCATTCCTGTCTTAAGCCAAATATGACTAAGGATTTTTCTTCCAAGACTTCTTACTGCTTTACAGTTTAATTTAGAAAAAATAGCATAATGCAATCTTTCCTTTGGAAATATAGGAATTAAGCTCTAGTGTTAAAGATCCTTGTAATCCCCCAAACTTATTAAATAAGATCAACCTTTTGTCACTACCATAATACTTCCACCAATGCCCTGTAACTCAGGCTTCTTAAGAATTCTGGAGAGACAAAGGCAAAACTAAAGGTCACACTGCCTCCTACAACCTCAGGAGTTACATTTTAAATTTAATGATAGTAAGTTGAGCCCAAACTAGTAGCTTGATAACTTAAAGAAGAAAGACTTTAAAGAGTTTATAGATAAGGTCTTGCCCATTATGACAATATTTTCCAGTCTCCCAATTTTTCTCGTTCTTACTCCAGTTTCCATAACAACCCACGTCCCATGGGCAACAGAGTTACTACTAATAAGGAGACAGTTTTCACTGACTTTTTGATGTTTGCTTCTTAGGGAACCTTTGCTCTTATTGACACTCTGTGGTCTTCAACATTGCCAATTAAATTCCAGTTTCCAACCATTTTAGACACCCCAGTGCCTAATATAACAGCATTTTAAGTTTTTATGGTTTTTATAATAGTATCAATAAGTTAAAAAATTATTTTCTTTAAGTCTATGTTAGTGTATAGGAGATACATGCTTTCTCAGCTTTAGCTAGTTTTCAGACAGAAGAAAACAATTTATTATTTGTTATATTGTGGTAAAGTATTACTGGAAATGTGGGAAAAGAATTTCTTCAGGGCTTTATTTGGAAAAACGATTTCAAAAATTCACAGTTTATCCATCTTTTAGTTAAAATCAAGAAAATAAGTGCTCACATATTCCTTTAGAATTATTTATTCAGATTATTTTCAGTTATTAGGTGTCTCTGATATTAATATTTGGAGATATCAACTTTCATGGTTTCAACTAAGTATCACTTACTTTACATACTATTATATTCATATGAAGCAATATGAAATTTAGTACCTATCTGTCATGTTGATATTCTCATGCTATACATTGGGACTTAAGTTTTAGTTACTCTTTAAACCTTCTTGCCTCACTTATCTCTTTTATCAGTTCAGTTTTCAAATTTCCTCCAACTCATGAATTGAAATTGGCAGAAGACTGATTGAATCATCTCATACTGTAAGGTGTATTAAGGAAAGATAGAAGTTGTTTTAGCCAACTATGTGTAATTTTAGTGCATAATGCTTGCAAGTAGCATGAATTATACTTCCAGCCATCGTATGTATGCATGTATGTATGTATGTGTCAATATGTATGATCTGTCTGTACCTATCTATTCTAGTAGCTTTATTGAAATAAAAAGTATACACCACTTTTTAAAAATTGTAAAAGTGTACAATATGATTATCTTAACAAATTTACAGAGGTGTATAATCACTACTGCAATTCAGTTTTAGACCATTTCTATCAACTCAAGAAGATTCCTGTGCCTGTTTGTAGTCAATTTTTGCTCCTTCCTCCAACTACCAATAGTTGGTATCAGGCAACTATTGTTTTGCTATGACTATAATTTTCCTGTTCTAAACATTTCAAATAAAGGGACTTACACAAATTGTAATCTTTTAGGTAATTTTTTTTTTTTTTTTTTTTTTTTTAGAAAGAATCTTACTCTGTTGCCCTGGGTAGAGTGCCATGGCATCATAGATCACAGCAACCTCAAACTCTTGGGTTCAAGAGTTGGTCTTATCTCAGCCTCCTGAGTAGCTGGGACTACAGGTGCCTGTCACAATGCCCAGCTTGTTTTCCTAATTTTAGTAGTTGGACTTTTCCAATTTTTTTGTCTATGCTGGGTTCTTTGCTTTTCTACACATGTTTCAGGGTCAACTTGTCAATTTCTACAAAAAAGCCCAGGAATGTTGATTGAGATCACATCAGTTTTAAAGATCAGCTTGAGAAAACAGCTATGTCAACAATATTGAAATCTTATAGTTTTCAGTGTGCATTTCTTTTGTTAAATGTACTCCTAAGTATTTTATGATTTTTGATGAATAGAATTTATTTTTAAATTTCCTTTTCTAATAGTTCATTATTAGTGTAGAAAATGCAATAACTGCTTTTCATGAAGAAAGTTCTACTATTTGGAAAAACATATAGGGACCTGGAAGACATTATGCTAAATGAAATAAGTCAGTCATAGAAGGACAAATACTGCATGATAAATTTTACACAACTTACAAAATAGGTAAAGGTATAGAAGTAGATAGAAGATCGGTGGTTACCAAGAGTTGGGGGGAAGGAAATACAGTTATATATGATAAATAAATTTTAGAGATCTGCTATCCAACAGTAGGCCTATAGTCATCAATAAGGTTTTGTGTACTTATAAATTTGTTAAGACGGTAGATCTTATGTTAAGTATAAACCAAAAAACCCGTGAAAAGACTAAAAGAAACTTTTGTGGCTGATGAATATGTTTATTACCTGGATTGTGGTGATTATAACCCTCATAACTATATACTTATGTCCAAATTCACCAAATTATATACATTAATTGTGTTGAGGTTTTTGTATACCAATTATATCTCAATAAAGATAGAAAAACATAAAATGCAGTGAATGTTTAAAATATTAGTATTATATTCTGTTAACTTACTGAATTGGTTTATTTGTCCTAGTAGTGTTTTTGTGGATTTTGTGGATGTGTTTTGTACAAGTTACTATTGTGTGGATGAAAAAGATTTACAGTTTTTACTTCTTCCTTCTTTACTTCTTTCCTTCCAATCTTTTAAAATTATTCTTTTCTTTCTTTCTTTTCTTTTCTTTTTTTTTTTTTTTTTTTTTTTTTTAGACATAGTCTCATCGCTATGTTGCCCTGGGTTAGAGTGCTGTGGCGTCTTAGCTCACAGCAACCTTCAACTCTTGGGCTTAAGTGATTCTCTTGCCTCAGTCTCTCAAGTAGCTGGAGACTACAGTTGCCTACCACAACACCTAGCTATTTTTTTGTAGTCATCATTGTTCTGTAGCAGGCATGGGGCCAGTTCGAACCCTCCAACTCTGGTGTATGTGCCTGGCACCCTCAACACTGAGCTGTGGACACCGAGCCTAAAATTATTCTTCTTATTTTGCTTAATTGCACTAGTTGGAACCTCTAGCACAATGTTCAATAGAAATAATGAGAACAGAGCAGTGACAATCTTAGTCTTTTCCCCAAAGATACAGAGAAAGCAAATTCTAATTTGATGTTGGCTGTAGATTTTTCTTGAATGCTGTATATAAGGTTGAGGTAGGCTCCTTCTTTTCCTACTTTATAGAGAACTTTAATTATGAATAGGTGTTGGATTTTTGTCAAAGGCCTTTTTTATGGTTATTGAGATGATCTTAGGATTTTTGTCCTTTGTTGTAACTCATGTATTATATTAATTGATCCTAGATGATAAACAAATTTTACCTCTCTTTGGGGCTAATTACCACTTGATCATGGTATTTTAGTATTATATGTTACATGAGAAATATTGGTCTATAGTTTATTTTTATTATGCCCTTTTCTTGGAGGGGGGGCTTTGGTAATACTGGGCTCACATAATAAATCTTATGGAAGAGTTTATGAAATATTATTTATCTATCTTTTCTGAGTCAGATTTAGTCAATAAGTCAGTTTTTGTACTTTAAAATTCTACAATTTTTATTATAAATACATTTATTTCTTCTGAGATTCTCTATTTAATGTGTTATTGATATAATTTTCTTTAATTCTTATTAATGTGGTTCTTTTGGTTCTTTGAACACATTTGTAAACCTTGGCTTGTAGATTTTTCTAAGTTCAATACCTGTAAACCCTTAGAAACAATTTCCATTGTTTTTTTTTTTTCCCATTTAGAAGTCAAACTTTCAAATTTCTCTTCAGTTTTAATTTTTTATTGTTGAAAACTGGACATTTTTGGTACATAATAGCAATTCTGGATTCTAATTTTTTTTTCCTAATGGGGAATTTCATTGCTATTTTTTTGTTTATTTGCTTAGTAATTTGCTTGGACTAATTCTGTGGACTCTCTTTCTCTTGATTTTCACTGCTATCTCTTCTTAGTGTTCTGTTAACTTTTTTTCTCAATTTTTGTTTTATATTTAAAAATCTAGCTTCCTAAGGGTAACCTTCAGAGTCATTATAACTTCTGGCCAATGATTAGTCAGAGATTGTGTTCAAACAATTCAAGCCAGTAACATTTTCTCATTTTGGCAATGGATATATGTGTTTAGAAAATGCATTGGAAGTTCAGTATGTTTACAAGTCTCTTTTGGTTTCTACTTTCTGCTTGGCCTTCTCGTTTTGCCTTTGCCGGTGTACACTGTCTCATATCCCACTGGGGGTGTGAATGCTGTCTGCCTCACCTTGTTCTTATGCACAGCCTCCTGGACTACCAGAGATATGTAATTTCTTATTAAGAGCTACATGTTCCCTGGATCTCTCTGTTAAATTTCCAGCTAGTCTGTCAGCTTGTTATTTAGACCCAAGCAGCATCACCACCTTAGGCTAGCTGTGACTTTAGTCTTCCCCATTCTTTAACATCAAGATGGTTACTGTGTCTGACAGTGCTCAGGAGGGTGGGCTTTTACTGACCTTTGCTCCAAATTAAGACATCTCTCCATTGAGCAATAAAATTGCTGGCTTCACACTGTGCTCCCACCCTAACATAGCTACCAGGCTGATGGTGCTGAGGGTGGATGGGAGGATTTGAAGCAGCTTCAGGCTAAAAGCTCCATAGACTCCCACGGTTACTAAACAAGGTTTAGTTTTTTGTTTGTTTGTTTGTTTCCTTTAGAGAAAAACTCTCAAGTTGTGTAGCCTTTGGTCCATTTCCAAAGAAATTGATCCCCTGGTGACTTCATCATTGCACTTTGAGAGAGGATTTGCTGAGCTGCTTCCTCCACTATTTCAAAAATCCTGCTCAATCCACATTTTAGCAGTTGTTCTATTTTAGATTTCTTAAACATTTCTATCATTAACCACATTGATTTATTAGCATTTGGCACACATTGTGTATTAATAATCATCTTTTCTTTGTTTAGAATTTGCTCATAGTTACTCAAACAGGTATGATGTGATGACATTTTCTTTAACATTTTCCTTACCAAACATTAATATAGAAACCTTACCTTGGTTAGTAAAGTGAAGTTTTTCATTGAATTCTAGTATTAGTTTTCCTTCTGAAAATACATCAATCTGACTCTTCACTGTGGACATAGCAGTGTGCTGTCTTTGTGGGATATAGAGGTTATAAATTGAAGATTCTTTGAGGCTTTCTTTCTCCTGTTTTCCTATTCATGTCTTAAGTTAATGACTTTCTTGAATCTTCTATTTCGAAGACATATTTTCCACAAGTTTCCAAACCCCAATTGATCTATGCCATGTCCTTCCTCACACAGGTATTACTTTTTTCTTATTTATATTATTTTCTTCTTTGTAGTCAAAAGAACTAATGCTACTTTAAAAATAACTTATATACCTTTAACAATCTCTTACTTCAGTGGGATGGCAACATGGAAGTTCTTTGTACTTGCCTGGAAAAAATGAACTCTGTCTTGATTCTCCTCTTCCATAAAAAAAGAGATTGGACGAGTTCAACTGGAGGTTGTCCAGTGGCTCTATTGTTCTATGATTCTGTGAATTAGAATTCCTATGTTAGCTATGATATGTGTCTATTTAATTGATTTGGTCTTATACATCAAAACCCAATTAGTGTGTGTGTGAAATAAAAGGGGTAAGTGTGATTAATTGCTCACTTGATAAAATTGTCCAGGGAGGTAAATGGGATTTCAGAATTGAAATAAATCTTTTTCCTTTTCCATGTCATGTTCTCAAATATAAAGTGTCTTTCAGAGACGATTAGGACCCAGCAGCTTCCTTTTGTGCTGATGAAAAGACAGACCATTGAGAAGTTAGTGGACTGGCAGGCAAGGTCACAGAGGGAGGGAGTATGAGAGCCAGAAATGCGATTCTAAACTCTAAATACCCTTCCTTTTCTTCCTCCTAAGTTTTTGCACTGCCTGAGTGTGGTTCTGTTTTTAGAAATATAGTTAGCCCATTTTGAGTTGTGCTAATTATTCAGTGTGTATTAAGAATCTATTTGAATATTAAGACTGAAAAATTTGCAACATATTTATTGCTACTACATCCCCGGAGCACATGCTTTGTTTGTCAATGAGCCACTGTAATACTTCAGTAAACACCATGGAATGATACATTGAGGCTTATATTAAACATAATTGTTATCTGAAATATTTTAAAGCAAATACAGCCATTTTATTTTATTTTATTTTATTTATTTGTTCATTAATTAATTAATTTTTTTATTGTGGAGAAGGGGCAGGGAAAGAAGGCAGGGGAAGAGGTGCATGACAGGGTCGGGCCAGTGGCATGGTACCACATTGGCTGTATCTAGGTAGAGGCAGTTTCAGGCCGGGCCTTGCTGAGTTGTTGATACACGGAAGTAGCTAGATGGATCTACTTCTAGTCAGGCTCGGGAAGTTGCACTAGGCCTCAGGCACATGGCAGGGCCCAACAATTCCCTCTTTTGTTTTTTGTATGTCAGAAAAACATAGCCCCTGTCTTAGGTTGCCTGCTCTTGCAGTTTCAGTCTTACCCGTCATGGGGATACAAACATCAATGGTTTGGTCTCTGTCTTAGGTTGACTGAATGCAGAGTGATCTTACCCATCTTTGGGTACTATGAATATAATCCACCGTGCAGCCTCTCCATATCCTGTCTTAGGTTGTCCCCGCTTTGGGAATCTTACCCGTCATTGGTGCTATGGAGGGCGGTGAAGAATAATAGTTAGATT